>WBNM01010879.1:13773-57663 GCA_013399055.1 Ramphastos sulfuratus | reverse complement strand
CTGGAATGGGCTGCCCAGGGAGGTGGTGGAGTCACCGTCCCTGGAGGTGTTCAAGGCAGGTTTGAATGTGGCACTTGGTGCCATGGTCTAGTCTTGAGGTCTGTGGTAATGGGTTGGACTTGATGATCTTTGAGGTCTCTTCCAACCTTGGTGATACTGTGATACTGTGACTAAACTGAAGCAGTTTCAGGTCCTAAAACACTTAAAATGCTTAATGCTGTACTACAGATCTTTCTAAACCTACAAGGAAGCATTCACAAGTCAATAAATAAAAATCACATATCCAGAGTCATGCCTCTCCCTCAGTGTGCAACACTTGCACTGAGTGATTACAAAGACCGAGAGGTAGCAAAAGGAAAGGTAAAGGCTGTATGGCTAAAAGCAAGATGAGGACAGCGAGGGCTCTTCATTTCCACCTTTGAACAATTGTGACATTACCTCAGTTGCTCACAAAACAAGTCTTGGTTTCATGTTAAGTTATTCCTTAGGTCTATTTTCCCTAGTCAGCAATGCAAGGACAGCCTGAATCCCCTGTCCTCCCACCCACTACTTTTCCTAACTAAGGCAGAGGAAGTGATCTGGCTGCACGTTCCCATGTCATTCTCCTGGCTGAGGCATTACAGCTGCTCTTGCTGCTGCACAGCACACTACTTTAAGCTGAATGCCTGCTTTCCCCTAACCCATGCCTCCCTGCAAAGCGCACACAGGCTTTTTCTGGGTCACTGCCCCAGAGAAAAGCAAGAGAAGAAAATGAAGGGGGAGACAGCTTAAACCTGCACTGAAAATGTAGCCACGATTACAGCCACAGCAGTGATTTCACCACAGCTCAACCCTATCAGAACTGGCATTGTCACAGCCTCCACCACTTCACCTCTTAGCTTCATCTATGTACTTCCTTTTTCTGTTCAGCACTGGCACATATCCATTTGTGTGGCAAATTGGTTTGGAGTGCTCAGCTGCTGAGATATTTCTTACTACTCTGTCACCAGGACTGTTACATGTTCTGCTGGCTTAACAGGCTTACGGTATGGTCAGACAAGTACGGGTCAGTACAAGATGGAAAGCAGTAACAGACTGAAGGGAACAGAGCAAGAGTATAACTGCAACAGCAACAAACAACTTTAACCACTTGAAACTATCTCTTGTTAGACTACAGAATAAGAGAACTGTGACACAAACCTAAATCTTTTCTCAGCTAGAAACTACTGCTATAATGGCTCCTTGGTGCTCAGAAGTGGTAACACTACTGTCAGGAACTACTTAGTGAATATACTGATAGTCTTCCAGCATAATGCAACTCAATGAACATTTGCATAATCTTCTATGTGTAAGGTGAACAAACAAGATTTTAATACTGGATCTCCCTAACTTTTCCCTCTGACTTCAAAGAGCATCAATTAACCTTCACGCAAATCTACTTCCTTTTCAAGTCACTAAGAAATTGTATCTTAGTTGAAGTAACTAATTTTGCTATATGAAACTAACTCAAAGTCATTTTTGTTGCTAAATGCAAGACCCTGAGGCAAATAATGAACCACAGAACCATGGAATTGTAAGGGACCACAAGGATCATCCAGTTCCAACGCCCCTTGCCACGGGCAGGGACACCTCACACTAGGTCAGTCTGTCTAGAGCCTCATCCAGCCTAGCCCTAAACTCCTCCAGGGATGAGGCTTCCACCACCTCCCTGGGCAACCTGTTCCAGGCTCTCACCACCCTCATGCTGAAGAACTTCTTCCTAACATCCAGTCTGAATCCACCCATTTCTAGCTTGGTTCCATTCCCCCCAGTCCTATCACTACCTGAACGAAGACTAACGGGACTCCATAATGCTTCCCAGAAGCAGACTGCAGGATGTACAGTTTACCAGGGAACTGTAAGTATTGTTATCTGTTCATACTCTTAATATTTGTAATCTGTTCATACTCTTGATATTTGAAGTGCATGATGACACCACAAGGGTACTTAATTTTCAGAAATTAAACATCTCCCTCATGGTCTTTGTTCCTCAAGCTTTCATTTTGCAGAACTTGGTGACAGTCATGCTGAGAAATTACTTATAGCAATTGTTTTTTCACATCTATACAATCCCAGAAGCAAGCCTTCCTTGGAAAGCTTCATAAATATTTCTCTTTAACTTTTTTTGCTATACAATATTTTAGTAACTATTTATTAGCATGCACGTGGAGAAAAATACTGCAGAAGTCATCTGTTATTCATTGGTTTTATTCCTAGAGTTTCATGATAGTAATAGAATTCCAACCACTTTTAGTAATCCTTGGTTGCACTTCAAGGAAGATGCATCTTTTATCCTGAGGCAAAAAAAAATGTGTGTTAAGAAAACAGAAAACCACCATAAGCTTACTCTCTAGTTCTTCTTTCTCAAAGTTTGTATTGATAGTAGAGCTAATTTTGCCCATATCCACAATGGCTTCTTCATCATGACCCTGAAGAAAAAAAGAGAGAAGTTTAAGTTAAAACTAAATAGAATTTTTACACACACATATATATAAATTATATCTATTAAAAAAACTGTAATTCCTAAATACATCCTGCAGTTCTGAAGCTGTCTGTCTAAAATAGCAGAGTTTAATTTCTTAGAAAAAGAAAGAAAACATCACAGAAAACATTACCATGTTTTGAAAGCAAAAGTGTAAAATCAACAGAAACACTAAATACCATGCAACTTTTGCAGTGCTCTTGAGGTCACCTTACCAATGATGAAGACACATTTCAGGAGGAATCTACTTCAATAGAAAACCTGACAATTTTGTAAAATCTTATGTAAGTTAGTATTCAGAAATCATGAACTCATTTGCTTAGGGGACAAGTCCTGTGGGAGATTTTCCAAAACAAGTGAGAAGCTTCTGTGAGCCTGAAAGCTATACAAAAGGGGTATCAAAAGAATTACACAACTTGGAGGTCTCTCCAAGATCAACAGTTTTGGAAGGATCGAAACAACTGTTTCAGACAGATTGTTAACTACACTCCTATGTAATTCACCTTTTATATGCACAAAATTAGAAAGCAGCAGTTGCAAGATGATCTGCTCATATTCCATTACTACTGAACCCATACCATTCATATCACAAAAACACAGCACTGAAAATAAAGGCTCAAAAATAATACTTCTGCCCCAAATGAGTCCTCTGTTCACATTTAACACATCACTACAGCAGAAATCAAGCTCAATCTTGACAAAACCAAACCTCGAAATAACTGAGCAGTAGAAAACTGAATCTTATCTCAAACTTGACATCAAATGAGATTGAAGTTACCAGGGAGGTGAAAGAAAACAAGGAGGACTTTTTCAAGTACATCAGTAACAAAAGCAGGGTGAAGAAAAAGGTGAGTCCACTACTGAACTACTTGGCAGATATTGTCACTGGAGATGCAGAGATGGCAGAGTTGCTGAATGCCTCCTTTGCCTCAGTCTTTACTGCTCAGACCAGTCCTCAGGAACCTCAGTCTCTGGAAGCAAGGGAGCAGTACTGGAGAGAAGAGGACACTCCACCAGTCAGTCAGGGCTGGGTTAGACATCACTCATACCAAGTGAAGACACACAAATCCATTGGCCCAATGGTTGTTATCCATAAGTGTTGAGAGAATTGTTGCTGAGCCTCACCCATAATGTTTGAAAAGCCATGGAGAACAGGAGAGGTGCCTGATGGCTGGAAGGAAGCCAGTGTTGCTCCAGTCTTCAAAAAAGGCAAAAAGGAAGACCCAGGCAACTACAGACCAGTCAGCCTCACCTCCATCCCTGGAAAGGTGATGGAGCACCTCATTCTGGAGGCCATCTCTAACCATATGGAAGACAAGAGGGTTATCAGAAGTAGCCAACATGGATTTACCAAGGGGAGATCTTGCTTGACTGACCTGATAGCCTTCTATGATACCATGACCAAATGGGCTGATGAAGGAAGAGCTGTGGATATCATCTATCTTTACTTCAGCAACGCTTTTGATACAGTCTCCCACAACATCCTTATGGATAAGCTCAGATGTGGCATAGGTGGCTGGTCTGTGAAGTGGATTGAAAACTGGCTCCACAACAGAGTTCAGAGAGTTGTCATCAATGGCACAGAATCAAGTTGGAGGCCTGTGCCCAGTGTGTTCTCCAGAGATCAGTATTGGGTCCAGTTTTGTTCAGTATCTCTATCAATGATCTGGATGAGGGCATTGAGTTCACTGATGATACAGAACTGGGGGAGGGGGGGGTGGGGGTGGCTGACAGCCCATCAGGCTGTGCTGCCATCCAACAAGATCTGCACAGGCTGAGAGCTGGGTCAAGGCAAACCTTATGAAGTTCAGTAAAGACAAGTGCGGGGTTCTACATCTGAGGAGGAACAACAACAGGCATCAGTACAGGTTGGGGCTGCCCTGCTGGAAAGCAGCTCCATGGAGAATGACCTTGGAGTGCTGATGGGCAGCAAGTTCTGCATGGGCCAGCAATGTGCCCTTGTGGGCAAGAGAGCCAGTGGCATCCTGGGCTGCATCAGGAAAAGTCTCCCCAGCAGGTCTAGGGAGGTTCTTCTCCCCCTCTACTCTGCCCTGGTTAGACCACTCCTGGAATCCTGTGCCCAGTTTTGGGCTCCCCCATTCAGGAGGGACAGAGATCTGCTGAAAGGAGCCCAGTGGAGAGCCATGAGGATGACTGGGGGACTTGAGCATCTCCTGTTATGATGAGAGACTGAGAGCCCTGGGGCTGATTAGTCTAGAGAGGAAAAGACTGAGAGAAGAGCTGATCAATGTATACAAATATCTGAGGGGTGGGGGTCAAGTGGCTGGGGCCAATCTGTTTTTGCTGGTCAGCAGCAATAAGCCAAGGAGCAACAGCTACAAACTGGAACAAAGAAGGTTTCACCTCAACATGAGGAGAAACTTCTTTACAGTGAGGGTGACAGAGCCCTGGAACAGGCTGTCCAGAGAGGCTGTGGAGTCTCCTCCTCTAGAGACTTTCAAAACCCGCCTGGATGCATTCCTCAGTGAACCACCCTAGGTGATCCTGCCTTGGCAGGAGGGTTGGACTCCATCTCTGGAGGTCCCCTCCAACCTCTAATGTTCTGTGATTCTCAAAATGTTTACATTCCTTTGCATACAATCCACAAATTATAGCCTCCTGACAGGACTGGTTCTCCAAAGGAACTGCTGCCTGCCCTGAGGGTAAATGCTTTATTAAACATCTAACAATATATTAACAGCAGGCTAACTGCTAGAGAATACTGTCCCTGCTCTCTTCTGCTCCTTTGGGCACACACTTTTTTTTTTTTATTATCAGTCATGAAGGCAGATACAAAGAGCTGAAGCAATGGATTTTTTTTTTTAATACTTAAGTTTTAATACTTAAAACTTAACTTTCTATTGGATCAGTTCACCAAAGTGACTTTTCTTGCAGCCATATGACAGATAGATCCACCACAGATAAATCTGCTTGATCACCACTCCTGGCAGCATTCCACTGCTGCATTTACATTGATCAATATGAAACCTGTGATAACAGTTTCATGAGGACAAAAAAGTAGCCTAAATCAGAAGTCTGCTGGGGACTGAGAACCCTAACATGTCGACATTCACCTAAACTTCGATCTTAGAATTACTCAGTAGTGCAACTCTTTATATAGAGAGCAGGTTTGTTATCTTACAGGGAAGTAACAAGGGTAAAAACAACACATCAGCAATCCCAACAAAAAAAGTAAGTTTTGAGCATGCACTTAGGTCTTAACAAAACAGATATTTACTATAGAATTGTATACACATACACACCAACAAAAAAACCAAATCACTGTTGACTATTGAAGAAAGCCAGTTAAAGAATATGAAGATCACAAATGGTACATGTTGGGAAAAAAAATTTAATAGCTTCATCTGAAAAAAAAAAATAGTTAAAAGCAGCTAGATCACATAAAACAAACCAAAAAGCAGCTAGAACTATGTAAATAAGCAAGATAAAGAGTGGTACATGGCCGAATCAGTCTCAGAGAATTAAATAACCAATTCTGAGCTGTGGCCCTAAAAGTGGAGTTTCCAAAAAAGGTGTAACAAACGTTGTCACTGCTGCTGCACTGCAAAAGCAGAGTTTGGAATCATTGTCAGAGAGGTAAAAACTCTTGTGCACTCCACAGCCACAATTACAATTCAGGTGCTTAAACTGAAGTCACATCTGATGTCTATGGAAATGTGCCAAGAACCTATTAGCAAAGCAACAGCAGAAGTTTAGAAAGCACAGTGGCAGTAAGATGGCAGTAAATAGTACCCTCCTATCTCTTACACACTACAGCCAAATGAAAAGGCTCTCTACGAGATGTCTCCATGGGGTCACTGGGCTCTGTCGTCTCTGTAACTATTCCAGAGGTAAGGAAAAACCCAACTGCAATGTCAGTCTTGGCTCTTATCTTTACCAAAGATGGGTTTGTCAGCAGTTTGGGTGTGCTGGTTTGAGGCTAATTGGAATATTTTAATAGAGAAAATTATATTCTAGGCTGTGAAAAGGAAACAATGGTGATGNATTCTACAAAGTGTGGGGGGGCAGGGAACTCCCAAACCATCACATTGGGGAAAAAAGTTGTAACATGCACAAACTCAACAGCAAAACGAAGTTTCCAAGCAGCAACATTAAAAAGCCTATTTTGAGGCATCAGGCAGAGCAAAACACTTACTGCGCTGGGAAGGCTGTAGCACTACCAAGAAGGAGTCAAGCCTATTTACTTTGCAATTTATTTTGGTGACACAGAAATAGAAAATTATAGGACCGTAGTACACTCCAGTTCACAGAAACACATACACAAACAGATCCTGCCTGTTACCAGAAAACTCAGAGACAGAAACAGATGAAGTATTATAAACCCTCTAAATTATCGAGTGCCTTATGAGAGGAAAAACACCTGACACAAGGAAAACCTCTTCCACAATTAGCTTCATGGCTACAGCCACAGACTGATGAAATACTCTGTACCTAACTTCTGTCCTGTCCCCAACAGTCCTTTTAGGATACTTGGAAGGTTGCCAAACACACAGGCTTTGAGCACTACAAGAAAACAAGACATTTTCTCCAGATTATAAAAACTACTGCACCCTAACAGAAAATTACATTGCAAGCTGCAGAAAATACCCACGCAAGACACCAATAACATTCTCAAACTGTACTTTCTGAATACCTTGTACTATGTTATTATCACCCTTTACTGCAGTAGCAAAGGTACTTTGTCAAGCTTATACATACAGAAGCAGCCTTCAAAGCCCTGTGAAGTAGTGCCTTTTGAGATTAGAGAAAGGCATGCATGCCCTTGCAAACTATTCTATTACTACCTCCAAGTACTCAGCATATGCAAAGACTCTTCCAAGAATAAACCATTAGCAACCACAAATATCACACATGAAGCAAGCATATCATTTACAGCCTTTGTTTAAAAAAAAAAAAAAATCCTCAAAGCATCATCATTTTAACATAACCATTTGTGATGCCAATAGCAAATCCCACCATAACATACTTCTGTCTTACAGCAGGTAAAAAATTCTAAGTAATTCAAATATGCAATAAAATTAATTCCAAGCTACAACCTTTTCTAAAAGAGTCTATAGGGCATAGGTTTCCAGTAATTATAGAAGATCTACCATGTCTGCTTAAGACAGAGTGGAAGCTGTTACAGTTGCTGAATCAAAATAGTGCCATTCTAGTTTTCCACTTTCTAAACTTTTTACATAAAGAGGTGGGATTGTTTAAAACTCATCAAGTTCCCTTTTTTAGGCACAGAGAATCACTTCATTTGCAAGCAAGCATTTCTCTGCAGTTTACCATCCATTTCTGTGAAACTTTATACAACAGTGCTATAGATGCAGAACTATAATCTGATGGAGAAAAGGTAAAACTTAAGAGTAATTTGGAATGTGTTGGGAAACACAACACAAGCAGGAACCAAAGTGTCCTAGAGAGGTATTAAGCCCTCACTTTTGGTTTGCTGGTTTTGGGGGTTTTTTTTCCCCCCACAAGGAGAGGATCTTGTACAAAACCAGAAGAGACTGCTGCAAGGAAAAATACATACATTCATACATTCACTAAACAAACAAATATCCTAGTATACTGAATTACAATACACTAATACTTTTCCTTTTGTGGCTACTCACTATGATGGATTGAGTTGAACCTGTGCTGTTATTCAAACCATGCAGTCATGCCAGCTTCAAAAATGGAAGTGCTAACTGGAGCAAAGTATTATGGGGCTTGAAATTCAGCCTGCAACACGGGAGGCTTCCTGTTCCAGTTGCTGCTTCTGAGTTCTGGCTTCTTAGGTGTGGTCAGCTCTCTGGAGGCATGGCAGTAATGGGTGGATGGGTGGGAGGCAGCTAGCTGCTGGTTTGGGTTTTCTGGTTTATGCTGTTTTGGGGGGGCTGTGGGTTTTTTTCCAGTTCACTGTGCTTCTTTTGCAAATAGGCTAAGGTAATCACACATTGTGCTTATGATAGCTTATGTTAAATTAAACTCGCATCTCTCTATCTCAGCCCTGAGTTTTGTGTGTTGCTCTTCCCCTCAGTTGTGTTGGGAGAGCAGGCAACCATGACACTCAAAATGTTAAAACAACCTTCCAGTAAAACCTTCAGTGAGAGGTACCTACATATACAAGATGTCTTTTCAGACTTCCAACTTCTCCCAGCATGAAAACGAGACCCCTTTCAACTGATACAGGCCAGACAAGACTTTCAAATGCTCTCAGCTCTGGCAGAATAGCTCAGATTTTCAAATGTCTTTTCTTACTCCAAGAGAAAAGAGCAATTCACCTTCCACTGCAAGTCTTCAGAAATTGTTTACACTTTACTTATTTACCTTCTCAGACCTTTGCCTTTTAGCATGGTACACTTTTCCTATCTAAAATATTAACACTAGGTGCACTTTTTAAGAGTAGTGTTTTAAAGATGTCAGTCTTAAATTGCATGAATCATTAAGGAAAGTATTCAAAGTTTGCAAGAATTAAGTTGTCAACCTCCAGCGGCTTGTGCTAATTACTGTCTAGTTGACTGGCATTAAGTATAACACACAAAGTATTAAATCTAGAAGAAACTTTCCACTGTCATCTGCGCAAGCTCTTCTCACTGGGCAACTCCCATAAGATTATGCAGTCACACACACACCAGACTTCAGAAGGGCTCAACTCTGAAGTGCTTTACTGAATAACTACTTCCAAGAGATAAAGCCCACTAGCAACACATTTTTACATGTCCTTGAAACGTAGTTCAATCAATTCATTCTGAGAATTTGGCAGAGGTTAACCCCCCTTGCTTTCCAGCTTGTTCTCAGATACCACAAGGGCTGGGGACAGCTGAGCTTTTCAGTGATGTCAAATTGGATCTTTTAGTGTGACTAGCTTAAAATTCTCAGGAACAGAACAAAGACTCAAATTGGAGCTAAGTGCCAAACCACTTTGTTTAACAGGTAATAGGATTAAGGTGGGTGGTGTAGTTCCAAATGGAGAGTCGGCTAGAGGGAGCTGGGATAAGGAAGGAAACAGACAGCCTACCTCTGTCTATGTTATGTGTAAATCACAAAGGGCCTCTGCTACATGCCTCACCTGGGGTCTCCCTGTAAATCAGTGGGGGCTGTGTGAAGATAACAGACACTGAACACAGCCTGAACTTCTCAACTTTTAGGACAGAGTGCAGGCTTAATAGACTATTGAATATTAACGTCTCCACCCAGAGAAGTGAAGAACCTAATTTAAATGAACACCAATGTCTGGTACAGGGGGGTTACATGTGAAGGTGACATAGTAGGTGTGTCGGGAAGATTGTAAATTCTGAGTACCTCAGCCAATGCGGAAAGGGAGAGGGGAAATTTGCGTTCGGGAATGCAAGATAAAAGGGAGGCTCCACCTTTCAGCCAACTGGAAGGGATTTGCCCCCAGGACTCTCCCTTTATTTGAATAAAGTTTTACAGGACTCCTCGTTCTCCGTTGTGAACACGAACTTCTAGATGGGAGTCATTTTCCTTATGCTGCCAACAGGTATAGCTACCAGGGCGACTCAATCTGTCGGCAGCACTGCATCACAGCCGGGAACAGTGGGTGGGGGCACCAAGCAGGAGCAGCACAGGATGATAGCAGCACCTCAAGGTGCAGACCTCCAGCAGCCTCTTTAGCAGCTCCGTGCAGCAGCCTCTCCGGCAGCTGCAGCCCAAGCCCAGACCATTCTCTCTCACAGCCGATCCTTCCCAGTAGCCCCAGCCCAGCAGATCACTCTCAAAGCAGGTTCCCATTCTCTCCCCACACCACACTGTGACACCTTTCATAGCTTCACACTGTTGTTAAAAGCAGCCCTGTCCTCTCGCACTCGGAGGTGAAGGACATGCCCCACGCCGTGCTGGGGAGTCTGCAGTCACTCTGCCGACCCCAGGGGCAAAGGCTCCTCGTGTCTCAAACGATCCTCCCAGCAATGTTGAGACAAATCTGTATGTAGTTTTTGGTCACTTACAATGTGATAGCCATTTCAAGGCAAAAAAAAAAAAAAAAAAAAGAAAAATTACCAACATTGCTTTGTGTTCCAGATGCATATGAACATGTTTTAAAATATTTTAAAAGTGACTTGTGACAGGTACACAGAAATCCTTTTGTTTTCTCAGAGCTACAGAAATACATTACCCAAGATGGCAATTCACGACTCACTTTCACAGCAGCATTTCCTAAAATGCTTGTTTCAGAAGCCTGTATTACTGTTTAAAGCACACAACAGTCCGTGTTGTCAGGAACTAAAATCTATTTCAAGATTACAGAATGCAAACACGGCCTCCTCTTTCTTTAATCCCCTAGAACTGTAAGCTGTCAAGCACTAACTTTCAGGAGAAATAAAACCAAACGCAACACCAAACCTAACCCAACAAACCCCAGACCAGACCAGTGTTGTCTCCTAATTTTGTAGGGCTAGAAGTATACCAGCAACCACAACCAGAGAGTTGGTGTATTTATTAATGGCATCTGTGCTGTATGCAGCATTCAATGACAAGCATCCTACTTCTGGCAGCCATCAGCATCAGGTCTATGCTACAGCTCTCCCTCTGATACCCAGACAGAGCATCAAGTAGCCTTAAGTTTAGAGTGGGCATATTAAGGAAAGGCTTTTTGACATGGTTCATCTTCAGGAACAATTAACAGCTGGCACTTTAAGTTTTTATTTATAACTTTTGTCATGTTGATTCTTTTTTTAAACCAGGAGTAAGATGAGCCTATGATGTGCAGAAAGGCATGCATCTCCAGCTGCTCCCTGGAAAGCAGCTAGGGTATGTCCCTCCCTGGAGGTGTTCAAGGCCAGGTTGGACGAGGCCTTGAGTGACCTGTACTAGTGGGAGGTGTCCCTGCCTATGGCAGGGGGTTGGAACTAGATGATCCTTGAGGTCCCTTCCAACCTTACCGTTCTATGATTCTATATGAAAAAATTTGATTTTTTTTCTGAACAGTAGTAGCTGAAGGTATTGTGCAGTCTGTGCAATAGCTTTAGCTGAAGGCCACAAACGCTCCTCCAAAAGCCAGTTCTTCAGGCAGGGCACACACAGCAACAGTGTATCTTCAGAAGGTGCCAAAGTGATGAAACACTACACCACCAGTTCTAAATCAAGCGCACAGCCTAACAGCCACGGGAAAATGCACCAAATATAAACAGAACCTATTTCATTTGGTCGGCATACAACCTTTATCTGGCCTTGCCATCTAAATATATACAAATGACAGTAACGTTAGGAACAACTCACAAGCAGAACACTCCCCAGGTTTACAACAGGAAATATACCTTATTGACAGGTTCCCCCTGGATTAGATTTGCTATAGTCTCATTTGCACAGAAACAGCTGCTCCTCCCTGCTGGCATGGCAACTGCTCTTGCCCAGGCACTGCAGGAAAGATTTCAGTATAGCTCAAGGACTTCGGTATCACCACCACTCCCCCCCTCCTTTTTGTTAATTTTATCTGTGGTTATACAAGTACTCTTTGATACAACTATTCTCACATGTAAATGAAGATCCCTTCTAATCAAAGCAACACTCAAAGCCTCACAGGAAGGTTTCGCACTTAGGTTTCACTAAGACCATAGCTATAATGAAAGGGGTTAGGAATATTTAGAGAAGTGTTTCTAGCCTATTAATCCTCCAATTAACTGTTCAGCTTACCCTACTAAATAAGTCTGACCAATCATCTAGAAGACTCACAAAACAACACAGGAGCTTTAGAAGCCTTATTTGGACAAGTATGTCCAAAAAGATGTCAACGGACTTCAATACAACTCTCCAGAAAACACATTTCACTTTTCCTTTTCCATTACTCTATGTGAAACACAGTAAGAAAGACATGTATGTGTGCTATGATAAGACAAAGAACCCAAACACACCCCAAAAAAAAAATTCCAACACACAGAAAACCCAACCCATCACACCTTTGGAAGAAAACCACTTTTTTGGAAAAAAAACAGTAATGTTTTGCTTCCTAATAGCTGAACTTGTAATGTTTATAAATAATTCTATTTCAGTGGTTCTAGCAGACATTACTCTGGCTACTGTCACGCTGAATGCCACAACCTGCAAAACAAGCCATGTCTTAGAAAAATCGAAGTGCTTGTGTTAACCAGCACACAAAATGAAACTGCAAGACAAAGTAGGAAGGAAAAGGAAGCACAAACACTGATCACAGTGGTGACTGGCCATTGTCAACTACAGCACACAACAGCCACTCGTGAAAAAAAACTCAGAACGAACACAAGGAATGACTTAAAATTAAGGCATGACTAAAATGCAAAAGACTACTTGATCAAAATCAAAGCCCATTTGAATTTAACTCGAGTGTTCTGCAAAGCAGAAAATGCAGCACCATGCACGGAGTTATCAAGTATCACCAACCCAACACAAAATACCAAGTTGCATACCTAGCATTAAGTTATTTTCCAAAGCTGCATTTTTATCATTGCCTCACAGCACTAAATTTCATTCAACAACTTCACAGCTCTAATCACTGACTTCTACAATGACAGCCAGAAAAAACAGAAGTAGTTGAATCTTTATAACTAGTAGTAGAATGCTTATAACTAGTCAGCTCAGATCTTCTAGGCATATGCATGCTCAATAGAGTTCTGTGTCCCGAGCTGAAGGTAGCACCACAATGAAAATTGTAATGTAGTGATTGTGTTATCTAGAGACCTGAACAAACAAGACCAATGCAATCAGATGCAGTTAAACTAAATGGAACTCTCACTTCTTATTCTCACACAGGAAAATCCAAAATTCAGAGAAAACAATTCAGGAAAATTTCATTCCATAGATTTTAGTTTCCAGGAAACTCTAAAGCAGTAATCAGTTACACACTGCATTGCAGCTAAACGTCAGCCATAAAGATTACCCACACAAGAGCTAAGCAATACTTAATATGATAATAGCAGAGTTCACTTCATTGTAGAAGTCACCACAAATGCAGTTTTGTAGCTATGTCAGTGAGGGCTGAAGAAAACACTACCTCTAGGAACATTTTACATCAGTTACACATCTCATTAAGTTACCCTTTGGGTTTTTTTTTGGTCACAGGAATCAATTGGTCATTTCAGTATTCCTTAATAGAAACTCCTCTACTGTACTTGTGTGGAATTACTCAAAGCCACAACTACTAACATTCACATTAAATAAAGCCAACTTGAAATAATGCAGAAGAAAACAAAAACACACACAAACCACTCCACACTCAGCTCTCAAAATATGATAGTATACTCATGATTTTCTTTCTGAACTAAGCCAGTTACTATAGCAATTCTAACTACACAAAAAATATCTTCCCTAATGCAGAAATCTCTACTCCAAGTATTATTTCTATCATAAAATCTCAAAAAAATGTCTTCCATGACTAGCGAGTCTAAGGTAGCATAGCATTCTGAAACACAGTTGCTAAGTATTACTTGCAAAGCCCATTCAAACCATTATTAAGTTATACCCAGCTGCTGTTTACATACAGGTTGCATTTTCTTCCCTAGACAAGCCTCCTCCATGCCGATGTGCAGAAGCAGAGAATGCCCTTGTCGGAGACCCTGTAGTGAATCTCCCAAGAGATGAGAGACTGCGTGTACATGACTGCTTTGCTTTAGCTCCCTCTGATCCACACAGATGTACTCAGTAAATTGCTCCCCAGCCCTCCAGCCAATCACTCCTTCGCCAGTCTCATCTCCCAGGCTAGTTCAGGGTCACACGAGAGCAAAACGGGCAAGACAGCACGCCTTCAATTCCAGTGCAGGGAATACCAAAAAAGGAACTGAAACAGAGTTCAAGACTTAACATTTTCTGCATGAACAGCAGCTAAGAATAGCTCCAAGGCTGTATTTTTGCTCTCTTCCAAGACTTTACTAGCACTACAAAACAAAAGCACATTTATACCTCCAATCCCAGAAGTCAAACCATCTGTTCAGTAGATTTATAGCTGTATTATCAAGCTTTCACTAAATACTCACACCAAAGCAGGTTTGTTTATTTTGCATTAGCCATATATTCTTGTTCAGAAAAAAATAAACCAGGACTTCCTTAAAGAAACCCTCATTTATTTTTTCTCTGCTGCAGAGGAAAAAGACGTGCTGTTAGGTGCAATTAGTTTCATGGCTCCTTCCAGAATGAAATAGCTCTGTTTCAGGTATGAGATAAGTAGCTATACTTTTTCCTTGCTTAAGTCAACCTCCGAAAAACACAACCTGTCCTCTAGCAGATCAAATTCAGAGCTTCATTTCACTCTTCTCTTCATCACTAACATAATTTAATCTCCTTGTCCCATCGTACAATGCATAGGAAAAATGTCTCTTTAAGGCATTATCTACAACTTAACCTTCATGTCATGACATTGTCTGTCTTGGTTTTTATTTCCTTCATTTTTACTTCTTAGATGAAGAGAACTCTAGTAATCAAACAGGACTGCTGCCACTCCAACCCATCAATCAGGCAAAACAAAGCAAGTAATTCACTGTTGATAAACTTGGGGCAAATACTGCCAAAGGAATATACTGTGCAACTGTGAAGATTTTATTTATCTAGTAGTAGATTTCATTTACCTAGTAGTTCAGAAATCAGAAGGCCACATTCAGTTTTACTCTGCATTTCTCAGTCCAGAGAAGCAGAGATCAATAAAAATATTCTCAGACAGTACTGGCAAGAGTTAAGAGGAGTTTGTTTCCACTCCATAAATAGATGTTCAACATGTAGGTGAATCTTTTCACTTCCAAGCTAATAAAGGCCTCTCTATTACTATATGTAAATTATCATATACTAAATGATTCCTATACAAAAGAACAAAAGTTAAACAAAAATATCAGATACCCTCTCATGAGATCTCTTCTCAACTAAGCATCCTTACCCAAACATTATTTTCCTAATGCAGAGTACAGATTCATACACTTCTCCAGCTACTTGGATGAATCCTGACACAGCTACACTGAACTGTGTGCTGGTGGCTCTCCCATAGCCTAATACAGCTTTCCTTAGTGTAAAAATCCATACTGGAATTACTTCTACCAGAAGTACAAAAGCTGGTTTGCTCAAGTTATGTGTGTGTGTGTATGTGCAGGGAAGAGAGGCTTCCTCAGGACAGAACTGGGGAGGGAGGGACCTCTGCTGATTTTTTTTTAAGTTTTAGAAAGAATACTTACTTGGTTTGGAAACTTTACTAGAACCCTCTTATGCAGTCTATTGAAATCTTTCTAGTATGTAGTCAACCAAGTCCCAGTTAACAGTCACTGCCTTGGAACAAAACAAGTAAGTGCTAAGACACTTTACTAATTGAAAAAAAAAAAAAAAAAAAAAAAAAAAAAAAAAAANCTAATTGAAAAAAAAAAAAAAGAAAGAAAACACAACAAGAACAAAAAAAACCAAAAAAACAAACAAAAAAAACCCCCACAAACCCCACCACAAAACCAAAACACCTCTACACAGAATGTGCACATGAAGAGAACAGATGAAAAATCCAGCACTCTGAGCAAGATTTTCTTCAAATTGGTGGAAGTTTGTGTCTTAACTCCCATACCAAAATACTCTGTGTATAAACGTCTGCCCTTACATGTGAACAAACAAGGAAAACCTTTGCCACTACAAAAATGCAGTTTCAACAGGCTTAACTATATTACTACACAGCATTCTAGAACTACCTGTAGACAAATCTATTAAGAATTCCCATATTCTTTAACATGCTCCTTGGCAACACTGTGAGAACTCAAAGTTGTGCTGTAACCATACTTCAACCTTATGTTTCATGCTCAAAAGAATCTTTATGAAGTGTATGACTTTTTTTTTTTTTAAGAAAAAAGGAAACATAAGTAAAGTAGCTATGATGAAATGTACTTTTTTCACCAATCTTTCCTTTTTTCCACTTTTACACTCCATCAAGTTCCACTTATTTGAGCAATGAAAGCTATAAAAGCACTTTTCTGGAAACAGGTCCAGAGGATATGTACCCATTCTCCACAGAGAAAAGAACAATTTCATCTGAGCTCTTAACCAAAACCTTTCATCTTTTCACAAGCAAATATGCAGTCCATATTTTCTATTTTAAAAAATCAACACATTTTGACCAATTCTGAAACCTCTGTTAACCATGCTGTGGAATGCAGAAACGTGAATTAAGAGAGTAATTTTCGTGTCATGTGTTATGACTACTTTCTGGACCACTCTGTAAAAATATCCATTGCCACATCCATGTCAACACTAGATTAACACAGCAGTGAGCTGCATGTATTAATACAGCCATAAGATCTTTCCTGCCCTCCACTCTTAACGTGAGAGCACAACTATGATCCCAGTCTACCATGAAAAAACACCTTATTGCTGGCTCTGCAGCATCCTCCAGCAGGCAGAGCTGTGCTTGTCCTGCCACCTCAGAACGGCCAGGTGATGATCTGAAGTGGCTGTGGTAAACAAGGCTATCCTCTCAGAAGGGTTGACCATATTACCTTAAGCCCAGTGCTATGAGGCCTAGTCAGAGAGGAGCACAAGGAAGTGGAGTGCTTGTTTGCTTGCGAGGAGGCCATACTGACATATCCACATACTGACTGCCACCGTGACATCTAGGCCTGTAAACCGGTACATCTGGTATGATGTTTCTATTGATGTCCCCCAGTCCTGTTGTGGGGAATGGAAGAGTGTGGCACTGAGTTGTATTCATAATCAAAACTCCATCCTCCCCTATATGAACAAGTTAGAAAAGGTTGTCATGCCAATTTTATCTAACTCTGCAGCTCAAAAAAGAAAGACATCAACCCTGTCACCTTTCTTCCTATATCTGGAAAGATTAAAAATAAAAACACACCCATCAAGAAATGCTTACCTATGAGACAAAAGTACTTCTAAATGAGGCTTTATATGAGGACAGGCTAGGAGAGTTGGGGCTCTGCAGCCTGGAGAAGAGAAGGCTTCCAGGAGACCTTAGAGTAGCCTTCCAGGATCTGAAGGGGGCTACAGGAAGGCTGAGGAGGGACTATTGACAAGGTCTTGCAATGACAGGACAAGGGGAATGGGTTTGAACTGGCAGAGGGAAGATTGAAAGTGGATATTAGGAGGAAGTTGTTTGCAGTGAGGGTGGTGAGACACTGGCACAGGTTGCCCAGGGAGGTTGTGGCTGCTCCCTCCCTGGAGGTGTTCAAGGCCAGGTTGGAGGAGGTCTTGAGTGACCTGTACTAGTGGGAGGTGTCCCTGCCTATAGCAAGGGGTTGGAATCAGATGATCCTTGAGGTCCCTTCCAACCTTACCATTCTATGATTCTATGATTTATTTTGAATTGGGTGGAAGGTGGCTGAGGTCTTGGGGGTGTCGGGAGGGAAAGAAAACCAATAAGGGATTAAGATGATGCAGAAGCAAGTTGTATGATACAAACCATCAGATGCCAAACACCACGACAGACAACTTTGTTCGGTTTCTTATTAAATGTGAACCTACTAACTCATATTAAGACGAGCAAGCTTCCTGAGTTTTCTGTTACACAACTTAAAGCTATTCCTCTACAGAAATGTTATTCTCTTGGCAAAGGAACACAAACCTTCATAGGCAGTAGCTCATCATTTAATGAATTTAAACTATCCATAAAAGATAAAATGTTGACTGCCTATAAGTATTTAGAAGAATCCTCACATAACAGGAAGTACCCAAGAGGTATATCTGCATGGCACATTTTGGCTTGCTTCAGTTTTTAATCAGCACATACATAGGGAGCTGAGTGGTTCCAACGGAAAAAAAGTGATAAATGCATTCTATAGAGAAGATATTCTCTGGTGTATTGCCCCAATAGTGGACTCCTGTGTTTTGCAGTGCATTACAAGATAGCTGTCACAAGCCACTAAGGATGCTGAATGAGCATGAGGCGGATTCCTAGTTTGAGCCCTATTCCTAGTTTGAGCCCTCCTGCCATTACAGAATTGCACATCATTGTGAGAGCTACATACTTATTCTCTAGAGTGGATGTCACTGAAATCTGCAAACTGAATAGGCATCAACAGCAAGATCACTATTTACTCTCTACTGTGTAGACCACTTCATTAAATCATCCTGTAGTCCTGATTCAAATACACTGAAAGTTGAAGTTAAATACATTGAAGTTGAAAAACAAAACATGTACACTAAGTTTTAGAATACTCCACTTCTGTACTCAAAAACACCTCTCAGTAGATAGAGATGGAAGAAATTCATGTTCATACAGAAAACAACCAAAAACTTCAGTTCAACACATATGAGCATGTGGTCACCATGTAAATGGCATTGAGCTAGGCCAAAGGGGTTGGGGTGGTTGTATTTATGGGAGCTTTTTGCTTTGTTATTTGGGGGTTCTTTTTGGTGGCTTCGGTTGGTTTTGGTTTTTTGTTTGTTTGTTTTGGATTTTTTTGGGGGGGAAATAATGAGAACTCTTTCTAAAGTCAAAGCTGTTCAGTTTACAACATATTCTTCACAGTTTGCTAATTTACCTAAATACATCTTCAGGCATTTCAGCAGCATTTTTGAGACTCTTTCTTTATCCTAAACAAGTCTTAGAGCACTGTGCAATTTCACAAGAAGCATAAACCTGGGCTCTTCAACACTATTAAGGTCAGCACCTAACCAGTAAGTGTTTAAAGCCTGAAACCTCACTCAGCCCTCAGCTGCAAGGGCAGACAAACTACCCCTGTGCTCCATCCTAGGCTTCTCTGTTGTGCTGCAGTTGTATGCCAGGTGGCACATTCTACAAAGACAACTTGTTTGTTGCTCAAGTAGGGTCTTCAAATACTGCAACAGGACCACATCCAGTGTAAAGCAAGGAATTCCACCTGTTCCACTGTATCTAGTTTCTGGACAATTGTGACATGAATTTTTATTCCCACTAATAAGACTTCTGGCAAATTACTTGCTGCCAGTAAGTTTAACACAATAACTTATATAATCAGCTGGTCTTTTAAGTATTCTCTGCTTTCTCATCCACAAAGAGTTCCATGGTCACCAAGAGTTTTGCTCCTTCAACACTACGTATCCAGCTTCATTTCACTTTCCACAAAGTTTCTGGGGCTTGGATTTTCTATGACTTGGATTGATACAGCACTATTAGCCAATCAGGATATAAAGCCCATAAAGCCCATAACTTGTTTCAAAACTTTTGTCCACAGGTAATGCAAAATTAGGGCACTGCTGCTGCTGACCATCTCAAAGTATGATCACTATGTATATCAAGGGGAAAATTGGATTATTTTTGTAACTTCTTCAATTTCTGGTACTTCAAACAAAGCTGCTTTCTTGGGATCTAAGGGATTTAGAAGTACTTTCTTCAGCAAAACAAACATCACAAAGCAGGGAATACCAAACTCCAAAGAACTACAGCCACATTTACAAAGGCCTGTAGTGATAGGACGAGGTGCAATGGTTTCCAACTACACAAGAGTAGACTTAGATTGGATGTCAGGAACAAGTTCTTTACCATAAGGGTAGTGGAACACTGGAACAGGTTGCCTGAGGAGGCAGTTGAGACCCTAGTCCTGGAGATATTCAAGGTGAAGCTCAACAAGGCTCTGGACAACCCTATCTAGTTAGGGATGCCCTTTCTTACTGCAGAGGAGGTTGGACTAGATGACCTTTGGAGGTCCCTTCCAACCCAGATCATTTACAACTCAAATAGCATTGCTTTCTGCCTAGATGTTTCTGCAGGTATCTTTAGAGAAGCTTTAAAATTGCATTCATCAGAAGGAACAAGGTACACACTTCCTTTAGAGCTTGGAAAGACATAACAAAGTTGAAAGACACTAGCACAGTAACATGAGGAAAGGTGGCTTTACACTGCTTGGGAGTCCCTGTTTACTTATATACAAAGCAGTATATGAAACAGGAGTATTGCAGAGTTGCAGATGCTCTCTCATCTTAAAGAAGGGACACTTGTCTACAGCCATCACCAGGGAAAGCTTCTCTCCAATGCTGTCAGTCTCTGCAGGCATGTGGAGAAATTCACACATCTATTTTTGAGTGTCACAAAACATTTTTTAATAGGAGATATCCCATGGGAACCCTTCCACATCATTGCAATATAAGACTCACTGTTCACACAGAACAAGGCACTCAGTGACAATCCCATTCCTTTGAGGTCATCTGTCAATATGTGAGGTTAAGGGAAAAGTCAGGCAGTGCTCCTTCTAACAACAAAAAAACCCACAACATCACACAACAAAGTGATGCTCTGAGCTTGACAAGAGATGGAAGTAATGCAGGTCACAGTACAGAAGGCAATATGCCATCTAGGAGACAGGTACTCATTACTCCTAAGTAGGAAAACATGCACATTGTACACTCGTGTTCCCAGAAACAAGCATGCATACAAACACAGATATACCTTCTGTAACTTCACTGCATTCAGTGTCACTGCCTTGCCTAGCCAGAATTCCCTTGGGCTCAGCCTCCACAGCACCATTTCCAGCCCTGACGCCTGTACTGCCACAACTCTCACCAGCTCTTGCCTCTTTTGCAACTTCTAAACCAAATGTAAGCCTCTGTTTGGAAATCAAGGTATTTCTAAAAGCAGATACATTTTCCTGGTTCCCTGGTGTCTTCACAGCCACCAAGTCCACCTTGTGGCTATGACATCACCCAGTACTGGAAAGTGGACGTGTGACTTTACTCCAATTACGCACCAGTTGTAATTTCAACTCAAAGCACTCTGCAGCAATCTCTCATAGCAACAAAAAGATTGCAGCCTTGGCTACTTGAAACTTCATTACCTAACCAGTGACCATCAAGCCCTATAGATTTCTTCTAGGCAGCAAAAGAAAAATAATCTTCTGGAACAAAAGGTTTAGGTTAATTATTTGTGAATGCATCAGTCTACAATATAGTGTCTGAAAAGGCAATCTACTCCACTGCTCCTTCATTCCACAGCTGTAGAGCTGGTAAGTGGACTAGCAGGTAAGTGCTCATGCTCTGTACATACTGAAGCATACAGAATGTGATGTGGAAAAGTACAATTGGTTTGAGAAGTATTTTAACATGCAAATTCTCACCTTTGCATTGCCTCCAGGCTCCAGAAGTTTATACTCATCAGTCACCCACCCTGGGCTACCATAAATGCACAGTAAATATTCAGTCATAATACAAGCCACTGAACATGACAGAGAAATATCAGTCACCTTATTTAACAAACCAGCATATTCCCAGTTATTTACTGTACTGGAATTAGATAAAATCACAGCAAATGTATTACACTAAGTCAGCTAGGTCACCAGTGAGAAAAGCACACTGAACTTTCTTGTTTGCCTGTCTTTTAAGAAGGTTCTGTGCGTTCAAAGCACAGAATACAAGTAATAGGTATATTCTTTAGCCTTAAGCATCACATTTCCTCAGTCCCTTATAGTTGGCCCTTTGTGTTTTCTTCATATCAAAGGTCATGAACTAAAAGCCTCACTCTTTGCTCAACAGAACAGACATCATCTTAACTGTAAGCCTACCAAGCTACCTACCAAGCACACATGCACTATGCAAAAGTTAAACAACTGTAGTTTATTTGTATCTATAAATGGACCAGAATTTAAGTACATTTAATAATGTCAAACATTTTTTTGCTTGACAAATAGTTTTTTTAAAATCAAACAACCACTTGGTGAGCAGCTGATCCATCAAAAAAAAGCAAGCTAGCAGCCCACCTCTATTTGATTTGTTCACTTTCTTGGAGATCAGAGAGTTGATCCTTCTTAGGTCCCCTGTTCTGAAGGCTTGAATGCCTAGTATTACTTAGTTTGAAAATCAACACTCATTCTACTGCCTTTAAGGAAATACCTTCAGCTTTTCAGCAAACTGATTTTCACCATCTGGAGATGGCTGGAGAGCAGCACTGAGGAAAAGGACCTTGGGGTCTGGGTTGATGAAAAGCTCAACGTGAGCCTGGAGTGCAGCCCAGACAGCAACTGTGTGCTGGGCCGCAGCAAGAGCAGTGTGGGCAGCAGGGCAAGGGGCAGCTCTCCTCAGACCCCACCTGGAGTCCTGTGTGCAGTTCTGGAGCCCCCAGCACAGGAAGGACATGGAACTGTTGGAGTGGGTCCAGAGAAAGCCACGAAGATGCTGAGAGGGCTGCAGCAGCTCTGCTCTGAGGACAGACTGAGAGAGTTGGGGTTCTGCAGCCTGGAGAAGAGAAGGCTTCCAGGAGACCTTAGAGTGGCCTTCCAATATCTGAAGGGGGCTTACACAAAGGCTGGGGAGGGACTATTGCCAAGGTCTTGCAATGCCAGGACAAGGGGCAATGGGTTTGAACTGGCAGAGGGGAGATTTAGACCAGATGATATAAAGTAATTGTAAGCATTTTATAGCACCAGTAGTTAAGGCAGGCAACAGACAGCAACACTGATGTCAACAAAAAAGTTCCTCCTTTTTTGATTGGCATATATAAGCAGTTCTCAAAACTCAAGAATTTCTACAAAAATGAGTTACCAAAGCTTTCATAAAATGTGCTTGTATTTACAGTCTAAAGCTGTCCCAATGACTGGCTTTCTACACTTCATTTACAAGCTGAAACACATCTCTCTACCCTATCATTACCTAACTACCTTCAATTGAACCAAATACTAATGACAAGAGTATCTGCCTCCTTAATTTCCTTTTAATATCTTTCAGTGGCAGGCAAGTGCAGCAATACTACTAAAAACCAAGCTGAAAAAGGCAAGTATCTCTGCTACTCTTAAAGATGAGATAAAACCTAAATGAGTCATAATGATGATCAGATGCTATTATTTTGTTTTTATCTCAGTTTTAAAATGCATGACTGGTTGGGTGCAGTCATTAACAATTTGCCATCAATAGTAACCCCCAGTGTGGCTACTCATTAAGAAGTTTCTCCTTTCCTTTTTTGTACACAAAGTCCATCTGGAAATATGTTTGACACATTAAAGAAATGCATGTGCTTTCATAACAGTATATCCTCACAATAGTGCTGTAAGAGCCAAAGAGGCTGAAAGGCAAAAAATCACCAGCCTAGAACAACCAATATTTGAAATACAATCTTTCCAATAGTTTGGCTTTTTGGGTTGGTGTTGGGGGGGTTTTTTTGTTTGTTTGTTTGTTTTGTTGTTATTGTTTGTTTGTTTTGTTTTCAATAAACAGAGAAGCAAAATAATCCAGCAGTACTCTACATAATTCTTCCTTACTGTTAAAATGCTAATTAAAGAGCATGCAATGATTCCTGTGACCTCACAAATGAAGTCAAAAAACCCAAAAAAGGATTCCTTCTTCCTGGGGAGTAACTAGAAAAAGAACATACTCTAGTTTTATCTAGTACTAACAAGCACCACTAGCATTATTCAGCTAAAACACCTGGATAAGAGACAGAGGTAAAGCAAGCAATGCCCACAATAGACTAAAGCTATAGTGTTTCCACCTCCCACAAATTATGTTTGCAGATACCACAGAGAAAGACAATTTAAGCTTTTCAACTGAAGCAGCTCCAATGTGGCAGAGTTGTCTCCACTCTACATAATGCTGCATAATAAATACCTCATTAAGTACCTCCAGGTAAGGGAAAGAGATGTACATTACTACAGGCATGTGACCTGGTAAAACATGAGCATGAAAATCTATTGTGTTTGGTCCCTCCAAGCTGAGGTGAACATCAGCAGCCAACACAGAGGGGCCAGTGTAATGGGTTAATGCAAGGGCTAACCTGCCTGCTGCCCAACACAGAAGTGAGGGCAAAGCAACACAAAAACTCAGGGCTGAGACAAAAAAAGAGTAGTGAAATTAAGAATAGAGTTTACTGAGCAAAATCAGATCATAGTACAAAACCCATAATTGCCTTAGCCTGTTCATAGGGGAAAAAACAACAAAACACCACAGTGCAAAGCAGCAGCAAGAAAGCCAAAAGCCCATGCCAGAAGACTACTTGCCCATACCTCCTTGTCCCACAGCCATCACAGTGGGCCCAGAGCCCAAAAGCAGCAACTGGAACAGAAAGCCTCCCACGTTACAATCTGAACTTCAAGCCTCATAATACTTTGCTTAGAATCACAGAATCTGAGGCTGGAAGAGACCTCAGCCTATAACCTAACACCACAACCACATCCAATCTGTTCTTAAAGACTCGTAGGGATGGTGACTCCACCACCTCCTTGAGCAGACCATTTCAGTGCCTCATCACCCTTTTGGTGAGGAAGTGCTTCCTTATATCCAACCTAAACCTCCCCTGGCACAGCTTCAGACCATGCCCTTTTGTCCCATCACTAGTTGTGAGAAGAGCCCAACCCTCACCTGACTACAACTTCCCTTCAGGTAGTTTAGTTGTAAAGAGTGCTCAAGTCCCCTCTAAGTCTCCTCTTCTCCAGGCTCAACCACCCCAGCTCCCTCAGCTCCTCACCAGTCTTGTTGCTCTCATCTGGACCTGCTCCTCAATATCGTTCCTGAAGTGAGTGGCCCAGAACTGCACACAGTGTTCAAGGTGAGGCCTCACCATGTCAAGCACAGGGGCAGAATTGCATCCCTAGTCCTGCTGGCCACACTATTCCTGATGCAGGCCAAGATGCTGTTGGCCTTCTGTGCCACCTGGGCACACTGCTGGCTCATGTTCAGTCAGCTATCAATCAGCACTCCCAGGTCCCTCTCTGCCTGGCTGCTCTCCAGCCACTCATTCCCCAGTCTGTATCACTGCATGGGGTTATTGAGGCCAAAGTGTAGAACCCTGCACTTGGTCCTGTTGAACCTCATACCACTGGTCTCAGCCCACTGACCCAGCCTATCCAGGGCCCTCTGCAGCATCTTCCTGCCCTCCAGGAGATCAACTCTCCCTCCCAACTTGCTGTCATCTGCAAATTTACTGATGGCAGACTTGATCCCCTCATCCAGGTCATCTATAAAGATGCTGAATAGAACTGGGCCCAGTACTGACCCCAGGGGGGCATCACTGGTCACTGGACACCAACTGGATGTGGCACCATTCACAACCACTCTCTGTGCCCAGTCATGCAGCCAGTTTTTAACCTAGCAAAAGGTGCTCCTGTCCAAGCTATGGGCTGCCAGCTTTGCCAGGAGGATGCTGTGGGAAACTGTGTCAAAGGCTTTGCTGAAATCTAGGTAGAGCACATCCACAGCCTTGCCCTCATCTACCAGGTGGGTCACCCAGCCACAGAATGCCATCAGGTTGGTTAGGCAGGACCTTCCTTTCCTGAACCCATATTGGCTGGGCCTGCTTCCCTGGTTTCCTTGAACATGCCACTTGATGGCTCTCAGGATGAGCTGCTCCACAACCTTGCCAGGTACTGAAGTCAGGCTGACAGGCCTGTAGTTTTCTGGATGCTCCTTCCAGCCCTTCTTGTGGATGGGCATCACATTGGCCAACCTCCAGACACCTGAGACCTCCCCAGTTAGCCAGGACTGGTGACAAATGATGAAAGGCAGCTGAGCCAGCTCTTGTGCCAGCTCCCTAAGCACACTAGGATGAATCCCATCTGGACCCATAGACTTGTTAGGATCTAAGTGGCACAGCAGGTCACTACCTACTTCCTCCTGGATCACAGGAGGGATATTCTCCACATCCCTATCCCCAGTTGCCCTGGGAATAGTCAGTCTTTTTTGTTAAAGACTGAGGCAGCAAAGGTGTTAAGTATCTTAGCCTTTTCCTTGTCTTGCTCCAGCCAGTACTTTCATTTTTGAAGCTGGCACAACCACAGCTTCAACTCAAACCATGACATTCTCCACTCTTTATTCTATACCATCTACATCACCCCAGCAGCAATCAACATTAGCCACTTATCCTTATTAAGCACTGGGGCAGATCTCTCAGTGATATCCTTGTGAAAGTCCTGGATTCCTGTGCAGAAACCCTGGCTTGCACAGGAGCAGAGCCCTACACCAGTCCCCTGAGATAAACCTTGTCACCAGCAGGAATACACACAGAATGCCAGCACACTGGAGCCAGCCTCCAACAGAAAGCAAATACCCCAACAGAGCAAAGACAGCAGGAGGGAAATAAGTATATAACTTTTCAGCTTCAAGCCTTAATTGAATCCTATTGTTATCCATCTTCCATTATCTCAATCCTTTTGTCTCCTGCCAAAAAACTGACTGTCTTAATTAAGACAGTGGCTTTTCGTGCCATGAGTTTGGCAGCAAAATATGTAATGGTTTTACATCAAAACAAACAGGTTAAACCAAACCAGCAGAAGAACCAACACCCAAAAAACCCAGAATCCAAAAGCAGTAACTGGAACAGGAAGTCTCCCACGTTACAGACTGAACTTCAAGCTCCATAATACTTTGCTCAAGCCAATACTTCCATTTTTGAAGCTGGCATGACTGCAGCATGGTATGAATAACAGCAGCAGACTCAACCTGACCCGTGACAACCAGCCAACTGAAAACATTAATGATTAATTAATAGCTGCCTTGCAGAAACAGCAGCCATTATAAGCAAGTTTACAAAACAGGAGTTGTTACAGTGATATTGACATGATGTGTCTATCAGAAGCCAGTTGCAAGTAGAACAAGACACTCCCATAAAGACATGTCCTTTAAATCTGTATTGTGCACAGAATAAGCTGGTACAGTTTAGCAGTGTAACAAGAGAAGCAGGAGCACAGAGCATCTCCCAGAGCTCAGACACAGGTGGCTAACAGATGTTACAGCAGTCTACACCTGAAACTGTCCAACATGTTACAGAGCAGTCTCCAACACCAGTTAAAGCAACTGTCCCATACATATGGGAGATCCCAGCTCCAAGAACTGCACAGAGAAGATGTCACTGTCCAAGCCACTAGCTGTGTCCTCAACAGAGTGGTGTGCTACCTTCAAGGTTGAGTGTCCAGGTGAGAGAGCTGCAGGAGGAAATAATGTTTTGAAAAGACCAAGGCTCATCCAATCTTCAAACTACTGCACCTTCCTGATTACCCATATGGATACCAACAACATTTTCAAAAAACAGCTACTGAGAAAATCAAGAGTAATTACTGAGCACTGTGGGCAAGGGTGAAGAGGCCCAGGTGGTGTTTCCCAGTCCCCAAGAAAGAAGCAAAAGACTCAAGGCAGAGTACAAGCATCCCAAGGGTCAATGTGGTTATCAGCAGAGCTTTTACCGCTATGACCACAGGAATTTTTCAGGAACAAGGATCCATCTGGAAGTGCGGCAAGGGTATCTTTGCCAGCAAAAGCATTAAGCTTTTGAATAAAACTTTCAGCTATGGACAGTGGAGAAAGGCTGTTGCTTTTAAGAGAAGTGGGAACAGGACACAAGGCTCTCATACTTCCCTGGTGAAAGAGGCATATCTAGGAGCTTACCTTGAGTCCTTGCATGGAAGTGAACATAGCATCAAATGTTACAGGACTTAGTCCATGCATGGCTGCGTAGCAACAACCTCAGAGGAGTGTGACAGCTCACATTGCTGGAGTGGTGCAATGGATACAAGCTCTTGAGAAAAGCCAAGCTGGAAAGGAATGTGAGCTTCAGTTTATGCAAAGGGATGGCTACAACAAACACTGATTTTCTTGGAACAAGTGATATATAAAGCAGTCAAGATCTTATGGGTAAGGATCAGAAAATAGTCCAATAGGGACAACTTTGTGCTAGGTGCCTGTAACAGACCTCCATATCACAAAGAGAAAGTAGAAGCAGCCTTCATCTGACAACTGGAGGAAGCTTCACAATTGCAAGCCATGGTACATGCTGGGGTCTAAAACCAGTGTTATCTGTTCATAGGGTGTGGGCAAGATCAATCACTCCACTACATGTTTTCAGTGTGTTAAAAATCATTTCTTCATGCAAGTGATCAATTAGCTAACTAGTGAAAATGTTCTGCTGGACCTGTTTATCACAAACAAGAAAGAACCAAACAGAAATGTGGAAGCCAAGAGCAGCCTTGGCCACAGCAATCATGAAATTATCAAGCTCTAAAATCCTAAGAGTAGTGCAAAAGACAAACAGTATAGCGTACAGTGCAAGAACCAGTAGATATAGTTCCAGCAGGACAGTAGATTTCAGCTTGTTTGGGGATCTTAATCTCATGGGAAACTATCATGGATGGCAAAGGGAAAGCCTGCAAGAGCTAGCTGGTATTCAAGGACAGCCTCCTCAAAGGGACCATTCCTGCTTCGAGGAATTCAAGCAGCCCTGACAATGGGCCAGCATGGAAGAGAACCTATGACCCAGCCCAAATGCAAAACAGAGTGCACAGAAGGTGGCAGCAGGGGTGGGAAGAATATACAGGCATTATGTAGTTGTGCAAGAGTGGAGTTAGACAAGCCAAAGCTCTGCTGGATTTGAAATGAACAATGAATGTGGAGGGCAACTATGAAGGGGAGAAAACACGTTTTAATTTTCCCTTTCCAAACTGAAGTTATACAACAGAAGCAGAAAATACACCTCCGTACAACCAGGTGTTAATGCATATTAGCATCTGCTATACATCCTTTTCTTACAAATGTAAGAAAATCTGAATGATCAGAGCTTCTGAATGTTACCTTCAAGTCTGATCAGTTAGCAATAAACATTATTTACTAGCTTGTCCATAACGCTGCCTCAAAGAAAGAAACCACACAGGCCTCTGCTTCGCCTGACTTTTGAGATCCTGAACATCCTGAATCTTGACACGGCAACAGAATTTTTGCACCGAGAAGCAATCACGTTCCAGAAACAGACACCAAGTGTAATTCTATTATAACACCTCTACAAACACAGCTTTGCTTTTCTCTCTTTCTATTCTTTGGTAAAAACCATACACAAACAAGACAGCCTGATTAGAGATTCTCCAGCCTTTTGCAGCTGTTTTCTGCTGGTGCAAGTAGTGGTGCTCAGAAGTAGCACTCTTCATTGAAGCAAACTTTTTCTAGCAAGGAATAGTTGATAGCATCACCCTTGCCATAACCCAGGTGTTTACAGTCACTTTTCTGTTTCTTTTTCATCCTAAAATAGATCACAGCCAAGACACCACTGGCATATATTTAGATGTTAGTCATGGAAAATCCAGTGGAATCAGCCTAGTACAATAAGCAGGGAGAAGGAAAAAAAGACAAACAAGTGACACACATCTTCACTTTACACTTCAGGGAAGCAGTGTTTCAAGACACACTGTTCACATACACACTGTTCACATACACACATCCCCATAATGAAGAGGTAACAGACTCCTCAGTGCTTACCCAAAAGCAGGCTTCAGCTAACGGATTCTAACGGTATTACAGCTGTAGTAGAGAAGAACGGCAGCAGAGGGCAGAATAGAAGGTCAAAGAGAAAACTCCAACATGTATTAGACTGTGGGAGGATGAGGGACACTGCTCCCCACGCAATCCTCCCTTCTCCTCTGCTCACATACCTCATCTATAGTGTGGTGGTTTGGGAGTTCTCTGGCCCCCACACTTTGTAAAATCCCCCAGACTAGACTCAGCCAGCTGGCAGTTAAGGACTGAAGCTCTATTTACAGCTCAGCACAATGTACAAGCAGAGATATACACAACAGACAGGAACAGTTACAGACATAGACAAGTTAAAGGGAATACAGAAACACAATCCCCCTCCCAGAAATCAGAGTCCCCAGGAGGGGCTCCTAACCACCCTTCCACCTTCTTCCCATCCCTCTGCCTTACCCCAGGGTCTGCCTTACATGCAAGGTGAGTTTGGAGGATGGGCAAGGGGGTTAGAAGCAGAGTGGTTAGGTTAGCAGAGAGGCCAAGACCAAAAACAGCTAGAGAGCCCGAGACTGTCTGTGAGAGAAAGTGTCTATCTATGTTTGTGTGCTAGTTCTTATACATCTCAGCAAGCCTATGAGTGCAGCAGACATCAGCAGTGTTTGCTTTTCACAGCCTATAATTTTCTCCAATAAAATATTGCAATTAGCCTCAAACCAGCACATACAGGAAGCTGCAGTCTGTGTTGTAGGTTTGGGAACTGTAGAGTTAAAAATCCTCTAGGACTAGAGTAGTCCAGGGGTGGATTCAGGAAACTAATATTGTTATAAAGAGATAGCAGAAGTATGGGACTGAATAAGCTGGCAGCACGGCCAACTCGCCCTCCTCTTGTCTCCCTCCTGCCTGCTGTCTGCAGCAGGAGCCTCTCCCCTAGGTAAACAGTAGGGAGTGGAAGGGCTTGGGGCCTGCGGGTGGCAGAGGCCCTTGGGGGTAAGAGGAGCAGCACTGAGGACTGTAGAGGAGTCTGCCTTGGGACAGGTCATGTGTCCTGTGCATGCTCTTTAATCTTCCTCGGCCTTTCTTTTCAAATACAATCCTGTATTTCTTCCCAGTTCTAGAGTGTTTCCATTTTATTCCTATGGGGGAGTAAAATTACTCTGCCTGCTCTTTAAAAAACTACAAGGTGGGCTTCAGCAGCTCTGCTACACTGGGGCAGGTCTGACAGAAGGTGCCCGGCTGGAAACTGCTGCTGCAGACTGCCTGTTAGCTAACAACACACACACTAACAACCACCCTTCAAAAATCTAAGTTTAAAAATATTTTGGTATTTCAGGATATTGCCTTAGTCACACTGCCAAGGAGACAAGTTTAAATGCCTTCTAGCACAGCTGTGCGTTATGACAAATACAGGTCTTCGGTCTGGGTCCTCTGCAGAGAGCTTAAATTTCCAATGAGATCGACTAAGTAGACCAAAACACAAAACCCACACAAACCACACCACAAAAACACAACCCCAAGTCGCAAAATCTCAACTTACTTCTCAGCAGCAATCTCTGGTGGAAGACAACACACTCGTACCTCAAAAAATACACTGAGAGTTCAAAATGAAGATCTGAATAAGGTCCTACCCTGCAATGTGACATTGTGTTCACCAAAAAAATCTTAAGACTTGAAAGTCAAATTCTAAGAAAAAAATTAATATCTCTCTCTGAGAAGTGGATGCTGAAGGAGGATACATGACAATGCAACAAGTAGAGCACTGCAAATACTTCCGCTCAAATAAGACTTGCAGTTAATAAGCCAGGGGTGTTTCAAGGTTACAGAGAATGCCAGCATTGCTTAAGACAGCTTGTGCCAATATGCCCAAATAGGACAACCATTCCATAGCTTCGAGTCAGCCTAAAGCACCGAGGCAGAAGAAACAATCAGTTTCAGCTAACAGCATCTCCTGAGCAGAAGTCAGGAGCACACAGACTATCAGATGCAACACTACAGATCAAAATTCTGAAAGGCTGCAAAGGCTGAACAAAGGCTACAGAACTCTACTTGTGTGACACTGGACAACTTACAGAGATAACTGCAATTCCCATAATGATCAAACATCTACTCTTTTTGCACATTTATGAAAATGAAATCGCTTCCATGCTGTACAATCCTGATACTGTTATTGGAAATATAAAGCGTTTAGACTGCTCTGTAGCTAAGCAAAATTATAAAGTAACCGAGTCATGCTCCAAAGAGAGAAAGACTGAAAAGACTAAGAAACAGTTTTGCAGAAGTGGGTCAATAGGCCTGGCAGTGTGTAGCTGAAAAGGCTCCATCTGCTGGCTGGAACACACCTGTCCTTTGGCATCACTGCTCCCCTAGGGCCGCGAAACTAACTCCCAGGGAGGAAGAGAACCCAGAGGTTGCCTAGCACAGAGTAACCCAGACAGTTCCTTCTAATAACCATGGAGATATGCTGGCATGGTAGATTTGGGATGCTTGCATAATTGATGCCTATTCCCAGTAACACAAAAAGGAGCAAAAGGTGTCAGGACTGACTTTTCGCATGTAAATGTCGCACTTCAAAAGTAATGTATTTTCACCTATTGTTAATTGCACAAATGTAAATTTAGAAATATATATTTATTGAAGATGATCTGTAAAATAATTTATAATCTCATTTTCACATTCAGGCATTCAGTGATCTACACAGTTATTTATGGTGCTTGTCTCTGCTTATTTCATTTGAAGCTCACTATTCGTAGAACTACTTCAAAATATTAGCTAGACAGCTGTATTAATTTTAGCAAATATTTGAAATATCCCTAAACTTCATCACTGCAGTACACACTATACCAAAAAGCATGACAGTACTCATCTGATACCTTCTCTAGTTAAGTTCACTTATTGTTCAAGTTACACTCTATTAGTCACTTCAAAAGCAGAACTGCTCTGTAACTAGCACTACTTCAGGACCACTGAAGATCTTCTGTAACAGATACCCTTCTGTAAAGAACATCAATATTCAAAAGCCAATGCAGTCACATGCCAATCACGTTGATACAAGTACAACAACTACTCAACGTAGTACACTCTATACCTTATTCTGGACAGCAAATAAAACTACTGCAGTGAAGTCTAATGAAAGTTCTCAAGTAACACATCAAGGTTTTGACAGCCATGGTAATTTTTTAAGAATTCAAAAAGGCTGACAGCACAAACACTTAACTGCAACTTACAGTACTTGAACTCTGAGGTACTCAGAGACATTGCTTATAGCCCACTGCATGATACAAGTTGTAGTGTATGCACCCCACCCAAACGGCACAACACAGAAAAGCACCTTGTGCCTCAAAACTCATAGATTTTAAGTCAAGCTAGCAAAATTCTCTCTCATCAGGGCTATTTAGTTAGGACACTACCACACCAGTGTAAATGCACTGCTTTAACTTGAGGAGAGCACGCCTCAAGCCAGACACCACAAACTCACAGTGGAGCAGTTCCCCACACAGCCCTCAATTACACAGTACACACATACCCGCAGTCACCCTTGTCTAGTCACAAATGGAAAAGCACTGGTTCAAGCTTAGTAGGTTAATATGACAAATGATTTTATGAATCAGTGTAATATTGCTCAGAGTGTTGTCATTTGACTTGCCATCACAAAACCCATGTCCAATAAGAACACAAAAGAACACTTCCCACTATCTAACCTTTAAACCAGTAAGTCATGCAGGATGTGTGGAAAGATCTGAAGCACTCAATTCTGTAAAAGCTTGTTTTACAGTAAACCACTGTTGGATAGTAAAGTCTAAAACCCATCTAATAGCAAGCATGCACAGCTGTTAAGAGTGGCTGTCAACCACAGAGCCACTTCAGAAGAAGGTACAGGGACACTAATGCCCTCTTCAGTGGGATACAGCAGACCACAATACTTCAACTTTGGAATGATAGAAGGAGTCTGGAAATATGCTCTGGTCCAACACGAGCTACTTTCAGCTATATTATCATCTACAGCGGAACAGTGGTAAAACCAGGTGTGCTTCATTGAAAGAAAAGGACACAAAGAAACACAAACCCGTGACTTGGCCATACTGCCATATAATCTTGTGAACATTTTATCATATACATTAAGTAGTATCAAGTACTGAAGAAAACCCTTTTTTAAAGATTACATAAAGTACATTGAAAATATTAACTGCAAAATACCTAGAGACAGAACCGCAATATATTTTCCTTTAAATGCTACTTATGGTTGTTGCAAAGAAACCCACTGAACTATTCAGTAATGAACACCATAAAGCTAGAACAAAGATCACCACTACACAGTACTAAACATTTTAATACCATCACTGTAATTGTCAATCTCACCATTGTATTTAAAAGCAGCGGACTAACACACTCCACTCCTACTTAAACAAATAACAAAGCTGTCAAGGGAAGAGAAAAAACAAGACAAGCTCTTTACACTCTCACAACCTCCACCTGTTTTGAACACACACTTTCTTTTTTGCTCATCCATTTACTCACCTCAGCTTATCTTTCTTTCAGTACTTGCCCAACCTCCCCTTAAGTCTGCAAAAACTTCTGTGTATACACCATATGGTAAGCGTACCTCTGAATTCCCTACAACCACCTCGTTGTAAGTGAACAACCTCATTTTGTTTTTTCTGAACCTAGCACCTAACTCTGATTTCATTGTGTGCCTCCTCTTCCATCTTCACCTGCTCTCACCACAGGTGTGTTACAGAGTCTTATCATATATCCTTATCCCCCCCTTCTCTACCAGGCTGAAGAGTCTGTATAATCATTTCTCATCCAGAAGCCAATCTATACCTTGTTGCTCTTCAGTAAACCTTTTCCAGTGGTAGCACAGTACAGCTCGTAGTATGTAAGGTGTGAAAAGAAACATGGATTTATGCAGTTATTAATCTTTTTCCTGTTGTATCCTCTACCCATCCCAGATGTTCTAATCTTCGGTTGTTCTCTAGCTGTAACAACTACATCAGGCATTTGTTTCAATTCCCCCTTCTGCTGCTAAACAGTCCCCTCAAAATACCAATGTGCTAAACAGTGGATGAGTCTCATCTTTAAAACTAGACCGACAATACAAAACAAGCAAGGTTAAAGGGAATTTCACAATTTTGATGAAATAAATTGGGGAGAGTTGACAGAGGTGTTCCTCCATACAAGCAGCATTAGAGCTTACTTACCTAATACTACATAAACCCAGAACCACCTTATTTACCAGTGGAGGAAGTGTTAAGGAGTTGTTTGGGCATGCTTCTGCATTTAAGTCACAGTACTTAGACTCTCAAATTTGATCCATACTTTCTACAAAGTCACTGCATCCTATTGTTTCTTTAAGCCATTTACTTCATGTAGTTTCCCTAGAAATTCCTTTTTAGTTCCTACTATTCTTTCTGCTTTCTCTCTCCTTCCTAACCATTTCAGTTTTATCTCACCTGCAGTTACCTCCTGAACATATTTTGGCACCAAGGTCAGGCTCCTGACTAGGCACTGCTGTTGCGAGGCAACTTAGACCATTCTATTGAACACCTCTGTTCAAAGCACCTACATCAAAAAGTACCACTACAGTAGCACAGCAGTTTAGCCTTCTCTCCCAAAAGTCTCTAGCTAATTTCTATTACAAGAGAACCTAAACGTGCTCAGAGCACATTGACTTTCATTGTGTCCAATCCTCTTTTTATTTCAATGCACCTGAGAGTAACCATTAGCACTTTGATTCATCTCTTTCCTAGATGGGGAATCTTTCCCCTGTCAGATTAGAGGTATCTCCTACACTGAGGGAAGGTAGTTTTAACATGAATTAAATCTATCAAGCAGTCTGCTCCTACACAAATTTATCTTGCACAAGCTAAAGCAATTGGGATTATGCCTTTATGGGGCAGAGATAAGGTAGAGAAGCAGCCTACAATTAGATCTACAAAACCTTTAGAAGTCAGCACATTCACTGATTTCTAATGCCAACAAAACAGTAATAAACCAAGAGATCTGCAAAGTTCATGGACAGCTAAGTCCACGTACTGCTGTTATAACAAAGGCAAGACACGTTAAACGTACTGATGTCACAGGAAACTCGCACTTCGTTTCAGTGCCCATTTTATCAATCTGACTCAAGTTTCCCCTTGAAGGCTAGCGGCAAGCTGATGAAAACTTCCCTTTTTTCAATGTTATTTCGCTGTCCATCACAGCATTCCTTGTGTCACAAGTTACACATGTCTCCTCTTCAAGCGCCGAAAGCAATTGACATCTCTTTTTGGAAAAGGCCTTGAAGATTATCAGAGTAAGGGCTCAGAAGCTCACTAAAAAACTCCCGACATGAGTCATCCGAAGGGAGGGGAAATCACAACTGTTGAACCGCATGTACCTCTCGGCAGCACAGGAAGTAGGGCAACACATGCCTGCTTCACTTGGGCACCGGCCGGGAAGGAAGCGAACTCGAGCTCCCTACTTTCATCCATATCCCCCCTCCAAAACTATAAATGCGGCAGGGAGCCGAACCCACCGCCTGGCCCAGCTACGTGGGCCCGTAACATCAGGACGAGGGAAGCTCGCCGCTCGCCATGTGTGCGCACTTCTCCCTCGCCCAGGAACTCGTCAGCGAGCGGGGCCGGGGGCAGGCAGAAAGGCGAGGCCAGAAGAGGCCGCACCGCCCACCGCCGCCAGCCTCGCGGAGCCCTCACAAAGGAAGGGGGGCTCNGGGCGGGGCGGGGCCCGCGGGGCGGGGCGGGGGACCTGTGGTCCCACGCGGAGCCGCATGGCTGCTGCGGTTGCCTCAGCCGACCCCCGCCCAGCGCCGCCCGACGAGGCTGCGGCCCCGAGCTGCCAGGGCCTGGGCGGCCAGACCGAGAGCCGTAGCGCAGGGGTGACTACTGCCGTTAGAGCCTCGCGTCTCCCATCAGCACTTCTCACTTGCCGGAAGCTATTGCCAACCATGCACAGTGCGAGATAGAAATTTTCCATGCCAGGTGTCTACTTAGGGCNTTTTAACATGAATTAAATCTATCAAGCAGTCTGCTCCTACACAAATTTATCTTGCACAAGCTAAAGCAATTGGGATTATGCCTTTATGGGGCAGAGATAAGGTAGAGAAGCAGCCTACAATTAGATCTACAAAACCTTTAGAAGTCAGCACATTCACTGATTTCTAATGCCAACAAAACAGTAATAAACCAAGAGATCTGCAAAGTTCATGGACAGCTAAGTCCACGTACTGCTGTTATAACAAAGGCAAGACACGTTAAACGTACTGATGTCACAGGAAACTCGCACTTCGTTTCAGTGCCCATTTTATCAATCTGACTCAAGTTTCCCCTTGAAGGCTAGCGGCAAGCTGATGAAAACTTCCCTTTTTTCAATGTTATTTCGCTGTCCATCACAGCATTCCTTGTGTCACAAGTTACACATGTCTCCTCTTCAAGCGCCGAAAGCAATTGACATCTCTTTTTGGAAAAGGCCTTGAAGATTATCAGAGTAAGGGCTCAGAAGCTCACTAAAAAACTCCCGACATGAGTCATCCGAAGGGAGGGGAAATCACAACTGTTGAACCGCATGTACCTCTCGGCAGCACAGGAAGTAGGGCAACACATGCCTGCTTCACTTGGGCACCGGCCGGGAAGGAAGCGAACTCGAGCTCCCTACTTTCATCCATATCCCCCCTCCAAAACTATAAATGCGGCAGGGAGCCGAACCCACCGCCTGGCCCAGCTACGTGGGCCCGTAACATCAGGACGAGGGAAGCTCGCCGCTCGCCATGTGTGCGCACTTCTCCCTCGCCCAGGAACTCGTCAGCGAGCGGGGCCGGGGGCAGGCAGAAAGGCGAGGCCAGAAGAGGCCGCACCGCCCACCGCCGCCAGCCTCGCGGAGCCCTCACAAAGGAAGGGGGGCTCGGGGCAGCGGCGGCGCCGGGCACACGCCGCGACGGCGCCGCCAACCTGCCGCGCAACAAAGGCTGCGGCCCGCCCCCTCCCCAGCCCGCGCCGCAGGGCACAGAGGCGTGCCAGCGGCCGCCGAGCGGGCACACCTGCGCCCCCCACCCCGCGGCGAGAGGGGCCGCGGAGCCCCGGGCGCGCACACTCGCGGCGTCGCTTCCGTGTCCTGCCGCCGCCAAGAGACAGGCGGACGAAGCGGGTCCCCGGCGCATCCCGCTGTTACTCCTCACCCAGCCCCAAAGGGGAACGAGGACGGCCCCACGCAAGCCGCTGGAGGCGATGTCCCGCGGGGGCCTTTGTGCGCTCTTCCCCTCTCCCCACGCTCTCTTTCCGCCTTACCGTGGTGAGCAACGGTCTCATCTGCTCGCCTGCCCGCGCCTCTTCCATCGCGGCCCCGCCGAGATCGCCCAGGAGAGAGGAGGCGGACGCGAGCCGGGACCGCGCTTGCTGCCCGACGGAGACGGGTGACACCGATGCCCACCAGCCGACCCGGCCCCAACTACTCCGCTGTGCCGGGGGCTGAGCCCAAACCGACTCCGCGCACTCGCTGTGCCCGCCCCGCGCGCGATGGGCAGCGCCGCCAGCCAATGGGAGCGGCGCAGAGCGTGCCGNAATAAAAGAGAAAAGTAACCAAAATGGTTCAGTCATTTCCAAAACTAATGTTATTTGCCCATGTACCAATGTTCCAATAATGCTTTACTCAAAAGGCAGGAGGGGCAGCAGAAGTGTCAAGGTTACACTTTTGGCTGTAAAGCTTTGCTTCAGTTAAAGTTGTTAGAAGAAAGAGTTGCTTGCACTTGTCTAGCAGAGATAGCTTTCTCCTGGTTGGCCTCTGTAAACATTACACCTTCCTTGCACACATTGTTTTAAAACACCACAGTACCGCTAGAATTGAATGTGACCTACGCAGCAGATGAGCAATCTCTTCACGTTTCCTCTGCCTGGCAGAATGCTACATCACTCTGGGACTCCTTCTAACTACACTCACTGCAGATTGGTGGGGAGTTGCATGCGACGGCCTCTTTTTCCTCTTCACATGGGCTGACCTAGAAGGCAGCCTGTCCAGCACTTCTGGACCAAGTTGTCGCTGAAGCTCTAATACATAAATGCAAGTAGTTGACGTGCACCAGCAGGGCAGAGAGGCCACAGCACTCCACAGCACCTGTGCCAATGCCCTGGACAACTTTGGGCTTAGTGCTTATTTGTTACATATGTCTTGTGGACTCTGAAAGGCTCGAAAGTGTCAGGAAGGAAGTGCAGTGACTTGCCCGCAGGCCCTGTCCCAGCTTGTTTTCAGGGAGCGACAAAGTCTGGGTGATCGCTTGAAGACAGGCAGAGAAATTTCAGGATCTGACTGCAGTTACAGATGCAATGTTAGAGCAGGCTGACTGACACAGATGTAGCAGGGTCGAGACAGATCAAGGCAAGGGGATCAGAACTGAACTGGGTCTCGAACGAGCCCTCTCGAATGGCAATAGAAGTTGCAGGTCTTATCAGTAGCTTTAGGAGCAGCAAATGAAAGGAATGTGTGCATCAGCAAACACCATGCTGGACTTAGAACGCTATAAAAGGAAGCTCTGCAGAGCTCACAGACAAAAATGTAAACCTGGCTGTTGAGGCAAACCAGGCCTTTCCCACTGACTGCTGGCTGGAGGCTTAGCATAGCTCCAGACACCTCAGTTGAATGCTGGCCATGGGATAGCAAAAGGCTCTGAACCTTTGCCTGAGCACTGGCAAGAAGAGCTGGTTGGTGACCAGTAGTTCTTTCTATGCTTTTCAGTAAAGCCACTGGCAGAGACAGACCATTTTACAGATAAAAAGAGTTTTCTTCTTCAGTGAGCAGAAGCAGATGTCCTGGAAAAAACAGTAGGTGCAACACTGTTGGATGGCACTGGGCACAGATGCAAATATTGCAATTAGCCCAGAACTCTTGACCCATGCAACTTGGAGGAAGCTTTCAAATTAATCACTTGGCATGGGTCTACACCAGGTCACTATAACCTGTATTCTATGGAACATATCATTATTAGTGTAAGCTACACCTACTTAGCTGTACTGAGAAGTCAAAATAAGGCAAGCTGTGTGGAACTGATTGAACAGGGAACAATCTTAACATGTTCTTCAATCAAAGATTACAAGCTGGATCAGGTCACAGATGAGTTTGTAAAGGTAATAGACAGAAATAAACCACTGTGCATGACTACCACAAAAGTAATAATCTTGATATCAAGTGCCTTGATGCACCTGCACTGTAACTGTGATCTGTGTCCTTTCCTCTTCTAGAGACAGCACTGGTGGAGTTTAAACTCACATAAACCATTGAAAATGACTTTGCACTTGATAGCCTGGGTATAATGGGGATGGATTGTACCTTCAGGTCCCACAGAATTCAAATATGTGTCTTTAGAGGCAGATCACAGAGGCCTGCCTTTGATATTGGGATTAACACAACCCATTTTCACCAGCACAGGACTTCTCCATTCTGTGGGGCCTCAGCTCAGAGAACAGTAATATCTAAATTAAGGACTTCCCATATTCTGCAGTAAACTACAGTATTTGTTAAGGTTCCTCATGGGGACAGCAGACAGTGAGTTTCTAAAAGTTCAACCAGAGTGAAAAAAAGGTTTAGTTCTGTCGTGGTAGGCCTAAACAGGCCTGTACATGTCCTGGCTTGTGCAGACATGTTTTTCTGCTGTTTTGGGGAGAGAGCAACCNACCACAAACCTTCTCTTTTCCAGTTTGGTTCGAGTTTTGTTAATATATGTTTGTTATTTCCAGATCCTGTTATAACCTGTATATAGTTTCCTAACGTTGCAAAGAGCCTGTTGCTATTGTTATTATTAAATGGTGGTAGGGGGTGGTGCGAGTTCTGATTGTTTAATATTAATAAATTATATATTAATATTTTTATAATATCGTCTCGCAGTACCTAATTACCCCTCCCCGACAAGTTCATCAAAAAGAAGTCTACCAATATGAATGTCAGTTAGGTTTGGGCACTAAAGAAAGGGATCTTTGACAAGGTGCTCTAGCACTCTCTTCCTTGGCATCAGAGAATTTCCAACAGACAAATCAAGCAGTGCCCATCATACTTGCTTTGGCACACTATACTGAGAACAATATCCCCAGATGAACACACAGCCACTTGCTAGCTGACAGACTTGTTTGCTTTCTGCATTCCATCTGATCACTGTATGTATAATTATAGCAAAAAAGGCCAACCTAGCATCCCCATGCCATGCTGCCCAAGTGAAAAGCAAGTAATGCCTCTTTTCACATCCAGTTGACCCAAACTTTGTGACATTTAAAGCCTAATTTTTCCAAAAGCCCTCACTGAAATAGACAGAGGCCATCTATGGCCATAAGTGCAACTGTGACTGATACCCTGGGTGACATATGAAAAAGGGATTCATAGCACTGCGTGGCACTAAAGAAGAGCCTCATCAGTATTGTTAATAAGATAATGTGCCTGCTGTACCAAGAGTAACCTGATAGTACTTTTCCTCTTTGTCATCCCCCCTCCTCCTCCCCACATCCTTAGACATGGATGGAAGAGGCAGACGTTGTTCAATAAGCCAGATTAGGAAATTGCCTGTCTCCTTTAGTCCCTTTCTCATTAGAGCATCAGATGCTAGCAAAAGCAGCAGAAATTCAGGAAATTAAACTACTGTGTGGGGATGAGAGCAATTCTTTATGCAAACAACTAATTGCTATAGTGGTGCTAGGACAAAGAATATTTAAATAAGAGTAACAAAACTAAAACTAAAGCTATAAGGGCAAAGCAACACAAATACTAGTGTAAGCAGTCATGCATACAGCCAGAGTGAGAAGACCAGCTTCAAGCAGAGAAGTGGAATAAGCCTTGGGAGAAAGATGCTGATCTCATGGGGCTCAGAAAGGTGTGTATCAGATGTTAAGGAGGGTGGAAGGAAAAATAGGCAGGGAAAGAAACACTTAAGCTAGAGCTGCAAAAGGAGAAGGCATTGTTATAGCCTAATGATTTTTGAAATGCAAAGGAAAGTGTCTAAGGGGTGAAGAGTTCTCTGCTAGGAGGCAGAGTACAGCAGAAAAAATCTCAGGATCTCTGCCAATGTACTTTCTACAGCACAGTTTTAAAAATCAAACTTCCTCCGACATGGTCAACTAAGCTGTGTCTTCTTTACAGTCTATGTACCTCTTGACTGGGATCAAACTGCAAAAAAAGCCAAAGACATTTGCAAATAAATCCAGAAAATGTTTCATTTTGGAAATAAGTGTCATAGAATAACATTAATAATCTATAAATGCTTTTAAAAATCACCAGTTACAGTTGCCTAAGCTTAGATACTGAAGGTTAGTTGCAGCTCTTGGGGCTCTTTGGCCAGCCATCTGGAAAGTGATAAATACCCCTTCCCTTATTTGTGAAAGCTGTCATGAAAGTTAATGCTTACAAAGCAACTAAACATATAAAGCTGAATACTAGTAAGAAGCACAGAAGAAAAATGATCATTTCATCTTAGAGCAGCAATTAATAAAGTAATAAATATGCCCCAAGTCTGTACAACTGAGGTAAAACACTGGTAAGTTGTTTGGTAAGTAAATCCTATCAAATTCTGTGTATTGTAAAAATGGTCTTGAAAGGAAACAAATGAAGAAAGAGCAACAACTCTGTAAATGAAGATCATCTCATAAGGCACAACAGCAACAGACCAAAGCAAAACTAAAGCAACCTGCACTCGGGCGGATCCAAAGCTAAGAGGCAGAGGTGCTGCTGAGCGCTTGTCCTCACACCACTTGTGGGTTTAACATAAAACACAAAATAGTGACTCAGTATCAGTCACTGTCAGTGATCAAAGTTACTCTTGTTTCTTTCCAGAAGATTTATTGTTCTACATGGCTTTTAAATGCTTGTGAAGAAATAATCACAGGCTTGAGGAGTTAATAATCTGAAGCTAAGAGGAAAAAAAAGGAAAAAAATGGAAAAAAAAAAAAAAGAAAAATCCCACCAGACTGGAAGACAAATGTGCCATGTTTGAAGTGCACCAAAATTACCAAATTCCAAAGCTGAGGTGTAATCAGTGCCTCTCCTAAAACTACTTTTGTTGTGATGCCCTCAAAAGATTTCAGTATAAATACATCAGTGATGTCCCTACNAGACTCAAAGAGAGGAGAGGGGAGGGGAGGGGAGGGGAGGGGAGGAGAAGAAGCAAAGCAAAATGAAGCACGTACTGCTTAATCATTTTCTGGTATGTCACAGTGCTGAAATCAGTAGAGACCTGGCAGAAGGAAAAGGTTTGCTGGCTTTAGCATATAGAACATGGCCATTTCAGAAGGCACGGTCAGATAGTATGAAAAGTTTCTAACAAACTAACAAATGTTCTGATTGTGTGTCCATCTGTTGCTGTTTGTCCCTCTTCAGCATGCCCTCCTCATACCCAGTACTTACCTTTTCCAAATACAGTAACACAAGCAACGACCTCGGCAATCAGCGGTAGCAGCAGTAGCCTTTGAAGAAAAAAAAAATCAGCTACATTTATACACAAGTGGAAACACAGAGTTGATTTTTAATGTAATTTTATATTTCCTCTTCCATCCAGCTTGTGTGCAACATCTAAAATGTAAGAAATTTCAGTTCTTTATAAAGCACAGCTGTGAAATCCAACCTCAGATGTAACCATAGGCTTAGTGCTTACTGGATCAGGGCATCAACTCAGCACCACCATGGCTGCCTTACTACAAGAAAAGGCCTTCTTGACATTCCTCCTTCACATTGTTTAGCTCTATGGTAGCCATCATATTTACTTTTTTTTTCCCCCTTGGATAAAGAAAGGAACAGCTGCTTAATTTAAAAGGCAATACTGCCACAATTTAGGCTGGGAAAAGTTTCTAGACATCAGAAGAATGAAAGTCTAAGGAACTCTTTTAAGATAGGTCTAGGACAACCTTTAGAAAGCAAGAAAATACTTAATGTAATATAGACCCTGAAGTAGTTGTTGAGGATTTTAGCATGTAAATGCCTGCACTAAGAAAGCACACTTCCAAGAAGAGCTGACAAGAAGTGATTTCACACATTTCACATCTACATTTGTTCCTCATTATCTGTATAGGTTTTCAGTGTAGTATTTTAGGTGTATTTTAAGAGTAATATTTAAGGCCTTCATATTATCACAGTATCACACAGTATCACAGTATAAGCAAGGTTGGAAGAGACCTCGAAGATCATCAAGTCCAACCCATCACCACAGACCTCAAGACTAGACCATGGCACCAAGTGCCACGTCCAAACCTGCCTTGAACACCTCCAGGGACGGTGACTCCACCACCTCCCTGGGCAGCCCATTCCAGTGGGGAATGACTCTCTCAGTGAAGAACTTTCTCCTCACCTCCAGCCTAAACTTCCCC
>WBNM01010879.1:1840-13492 GCA_013399055.1 Ramphastos sulfuratus | reverse complement strand
GCCTCCCCACATCCACCAGGCGGGTCACCTGATCATAGAAGGAGATCAGGTTGGAGAGGCAGGATCTGCCCTTCCTAAATCCATGTTGGCTGGCCCTGAGCCCTTGGCCATCCCTCAGGTGTGCAGTTATTGCCCCTAAGATAATCTGCTCCATCACTTTCCCTGGCACTGAGGTCAGGCTGACAGGCCTGTAGTTCCCAGGTTCCTCCATCCGACCCTTCTGTGGATGGGGATCACATTGGCCAGTTTCCAGTCGTCTATCAAAGCAATACTTCAATATTATAGCAATACTTTTTATATTATAGCAATACGTAGCCTAAAGTTCCAAGTTTAATCTTTAGCTTGTTCAATATTAGAGGTGAGTCATCTTCTGTAAAAAGTTGTCACATGCACAGAACTAAGATAGCAAATGAGCACGGAAGATGCTCATACATCCTGGGATCCAGGTAGCTGGGGTGAATTGTGCAATATGGATCACCAAATCTGTTTTCCCAATAAGGCTCTTTAGATGATGATAATCTTCCCACACAATTTCTCTCCCATCTCCACAGAGAGTTTAATCATATTTGTTGTGATGAAAAACAAACTTCTAAATGAGTTTGGACACCCTCTGGACTCAGTTCCAAACCACCCAATTAACTACTTGCCAATTATCTACCTAGAAAATGCATTCAGAGTTGGAGTTTCTGTTTCACAATGCTTCACTTAGGACCTGGTGGCTGTATCTTTACAAGCAGTTGTAACATCATCTGCATTAACATTATTTTCCTTTCTTTCAATAATCATTTTTAAGCATAAAAATTGGAGGTTTTTAAACCTTTTATCAGTAGAACCATTCTTTACTGAGTACTCCATCAGTAACTTTCTTTTTACTTACTAAACAATGTAACTGAACAAAACAAAGTACAAAATTAGGTACTGTATTTATGCCATTGATGCCTTTGCAGATGAAGTATCTTCACTGTGTACTAAGTTTTCAATTCACTGTTATGGTCTCTGTTTTCAGATCAACAATGTAGTCAACAAGCACATCTAACTTCAGATACTTTTCTTCTACATCTGAGAAGTTTCAGCTCTTGCAAAGTAAGGTACTTGGGGACAGAAAGATAAAGATATAATGAAGTCACATCCTTTCAATATTTAAATAAATCATTATGTCACATTATAATAAGGTATCTAATTACAGACTGCAGCTTAAGATTTTTACTGACTGCTATTGAACATAGCCTTTTCTAACCTTTATGTCCACACAGAACCCTACATGTTTCCATTTTCTCCACAAGAGTTAGAAACTTTTACTTTTAAAAGGGGAATTAAGAAAGATTTGAACTGGCAAGTATATACCAGTAAGACCAGGAGGCAACTTTCACCTCTGAACTCCTGTGAGTGAACAGATTTGAATTCTTCTGCTAGAGAAGGATAGTGGGGGTAGGATAGAAAGGGTAGTGAGAAAGGTGTTTGTTGGTGAAGGACGTGGCTGATGCAAATGAGGTTTCACATCCCACTGGGCACAGCTTGGTGATATCTTGGGGGAGAAAGTGGGTGGCCTACTTTGCTTCCTCCCTCACTTAAGGGAAAATACCTATTGCACAGATCATCAGCCCCACTATCTCTGTTTTTATAACAGACATAAAGGACACTTATTTACATCTCTAATTCATGTCCTACATTTTTCTGCGTTGCAATTAACTCTTAGACAACAGTGCTGCTAATGAGCTGTGTGCGTTCCCTAATGCAAACCAGATTAAGGATTAGTGACATTGTAACTTCCTTGTAAGGGAACTGCTGTTGAAGTCCTTTGCAACTTCTAAAAAAATTAAATACCCTGCATGAGACTTCTAAAGAATAAATACTATAATAACACACTACATTATAACATACTACATTAAGATTCTCAACCAAAAGGGAAAAGAGTGGGCAAATTTAGCTGCCTTGTTCAGAAGATAAAGTGGTTATAGCACAAACCCAGAGGTTACTGCCCCTCTGAATAATTTTCTTAGCAAAGACCACTCTTCACAAATCACCAACAGGTTAACATTAAACAAAGTCATACTTTCCATGTTCTTGGGACCTTCTATACCTACAAGAGCCAGGAAGGGACTTTTCACAAGGGCTTGTAGTGATAGGGTGTGAGGGAATGTCCTTAAGATTGAGGAGGGTGGACTTAGACTAGATATTAGGAATATGTTCTTTACAGTGAGGGTGGTAAGACACTGGCACAGGTTGCCCAGGGAAGTCATGAATGCTCCCTCCCTGGAGATGTTCAGCTCCAGGTTGGATGAGGCCTTGAGTGTCCTGGTCTAGCAGAGGGTGTCCCTGCCTATGGCAGGGGGTTGGAACTGGATGATCCTACCTAAACCATTCTATGAATTTATAAACCTTTTTCTTAATGAGTAGTGTCATGGAGGGGAGGGAAATGTCTTTCCAAAGAATCTAGAAAAATCAGATCACCGCTGAGCATTTTCCAGAGCCAATGTCAAAGTACAGACTTGTTCTTGTTCAGGACTGTCCCACACCTGTGCTTTCTGTTCAAATGCTTTTCTATGTCCAGTCTGGAAAGTGTGTTCCACAAATCTCACCCATTAGGCTACCTTGGGCAAAGAAGCTCTGAGGGTTAGAGCAAGAAAAAAAGCAGCCTGAAATGTGAATGGGCAGCTAAGGAAAGCAAACTACAGCATGATCTGTCTCTCTTCCTAATTGGCCTGTACTCCAGTCTAGAAGATTTAGTGAGGGAGCTGGCGGTGTGCTTAGAAGTGATGGCCCCAGGTCATCACAGTGAAAATGGAAACTGCTTCCTGCACTTTCTGTGCTATACAGTGCAAGCTCTTACAATATTTATGGAAGTACCAAATTGTGAGTAAAGGCTGTGCAGGACAATTGCTCCACCAAGGAAGGAACACATGCTTCTGCAGCACGCTGGTGACTGAGTAGAATCATAGAATCATAGAATGGTAAGGTTGGAAGGAGACCTCAAGGATCATCTAGTTCCAACCCCTTGCCATAGGCAGGGACACCTCCCACTAGTACAGGTTACTCAAGGCCTCATCCAGCCTGGCCTTGAACACCTCCAGGGAGGGAGCAGCCACAACCTCCCTGGGCAACCTGTGCCAGTGTCTCACCACCCTCACTGTAAAGAACTTCTTCCTAACATCCAGTCTAAATCTTCCCTTTGCCAGTTTAAACCCATTGCCCCTTGTCCTGTCATTGCAAGATCTTATAAATAGTCCCTCCCCAGCCTTCCTGTAGGACCCCTTCAGATACTGGAAGGCTACTCTAAGGTCTCCTGGAAGCCTTCTCTTCTCCAGGCTGCAGAGCCCCAACTCTCTCAGCCTGTCCTCACAGCAGAGCTGCTGCAGCCCTCTCAGCATCTTCATGGCCTCCTCTGGACCTGCTCCAACACTTCCATGTCCTTCCTGTGCTGGGGGCTCCAGAACTGCACACAGGACTGCAGCTGGGGTCTGAGGAGAGCAGAGCAAAGGGGCACAATCCCCTCCCTTGCCCTGCTGCCCACACTGCTCTTGCTGCAGCCCAGCACACAGTTGCTGTCTGGGCTGCATGAACACTGCAGCCTCATCTGGAGCTTTTCAGCACCCCACACCCCCAGGGCCTGTTCCTCAGGGCTGCTCTCAGCCATTCCCCACCCAGCCTGGAGTTGTGCTTGGCATTGTGCCTACCCAGGTGCAGGACCTTACACTTGGCTTTGTTGAATTTCATGAGGTTGGCCTGGGCACAGCTCTCCAGCCTGTCCAGGTCCCTCTGGATGGAATCCCTGCCCTCTAGCAGGAGTAGGAGTCGAGTTACATCCCACCAGCCAGCTTGGGAGCTAAGCTTTGCCCTGTAATTGTGAACCACTGAGTTTGTTTTGGCAAGAAGCAGACAGCTGTGTCCCTCACACCCCAGGCACTGGATTCCCAGTTACTGAGAAGTTCCATTTTGAGAGGTCCAGCTCCGAGTGATGGACTGCACCTCAATTCAGCACCTACTGCAAAACTATTGGCTTCTCAGGTTACAGGCCAACGTTGGGATAAAAAATTAGAGGCAGTCAGCAAAAGTTTGCTGAAATACTTGCACTGACTATGGGGAAGTGTTCTTGGCCCCTAGTCTAGTCGGGTCTAGTGGTGGCAAATGAAGTTCATCTGTCCCCTAAGGGGAAAAGAGTCCTTGTGCCTGAGTTAGCTGAACTCAGACAGGGCTTTAAAGCAGGGATGTGGCTGGCCTTGCCACCTAGAACCCTGGCTGTGATAGCCCAGCACTTGGGGAGCAGGCATAGAACTGCTGGTGAGAGTCCAGCACAGAGCCACAGAGATGCTGAAGGGAATGGAACTGCTCTGTTAGGAGGAGAGCCTGAGAGAGCTGGGACTGTGCTGCTGGGGGAGGAGGAGGCTGAGGGGGGACCTCAGCAATGATTATAAAGATGTAGAGGTGAGTGCCAGGAGGCTGGAGCCAGGCTCTGCTGGGTGATGCTCAATGGCAGGACAAGGGTCAATGGGTGGAAGCTGAGGCATAGGAAGTTTCATTGAAACATGAGGAGGAGTTTTTTTCCCTGTGAGGGTGACAGAGTCCTGGAACAGGCTGCCCAGGGGGGTTGTGGAGTCTCCCTCTCTGGAGATATTCAAACCCTGCCTGAATGTGTTCTGTGTGATCTGGTATAGGAGATCCTGCTCTGGCAGGGGGGTCGGACTGGATGAGCTTTCCAGCCCCTGACATTCTATGGTTCTGTGATTCTGTGATTTGTCTAGCAAAGGATTGCAATGCCTAGAGCCACACCACATGGATTTTCAATTTTAGTAAAATGCACTTATTTTCTCTCAGAAGTGTGGTCATTTAAATTTGACATAGTCGAACCTGGGAAATAAAATAAAATAAACACAAATCTTGAACCTAACTCATGACTCCCATTTTAAGTCAACTCTCAATTACTAAACTCTTGCTTATTTTGGTGACTGCCACATCTGTGAGAGTATGCCCAGCAGAGAGCAAAGCAACAACCCCAGTGTTGCTCAGTCAGGCATGATGCCATGTAGGACACACACCTCGTCTGAGCTCATTGTTCAGGGCACACCTGCAACAAGAAAAGTAAAATGGTGAAAAACACTCTGCTAGGTTGAATCTTAGCTCAGACTTAGCTCTTTATAGTTGCTATTCTGCTTCTGACACTTGTCTGCAGCAGAGGTTTAGGGGAAAAAAAACAACTAAACAAACAAACAAAAAAAAACCCAAAAGAAATTAAACCATTTTAGTTTGATCTTTCTCTCATATCTCTTCAAAGTTCTCAGCAACCGGCACAGAGACCTTTTAGTCTGCAGACTGTCTCCAGACCACCATGTTCAAGAGCTGCCAACAGACAAACCCACCATGACTTTTTTCAACACGTATTTGAATTGATACTTTTGCTGATCAAACAACTGCCTTGCAACTGAAAAAGTTAGAGTTCCTAGTTACAAGAAATAGCCAATATCTATTTCCTGCTATTATTTCCCCTGTCATGTGAGTTTGCAAACTTCTGCCATTTCATGTCTCTGAGGAAGGGGCAATCTTTTCCTGAGAACAGGGTGACCGATGAGACCAGGTTACTGTGGTCCCTCCTTTGCATGAAGTCAGTTTGTACTACTGGACCTCTGCTCTCAGCTCCCTCTTTGCTGCACTCTGGGGCACAGCAGTGGACAGTAGTTTAACTGTTTCTAATAACAGTGGCTTCTTTTTATTTGCTGTTCCTTGCCTAATAATTTCTAGCATGGGTTGGTTTGTCCACCACTGAATGCTGGGCTCACTTTCTCCAAGATGACCCTCAGGGATGCAGATTATTTCCTTAGCTGTGATGTTAGCTAAAGCAGTGGCTCTGAAACACATCAGCAGACTCACTTGTAATTTGCGAACAGCTGCACAGAATTTATGTTCACCTCTAGTTTTGATACTGATTTTCAGATTCTTTCTTCTTAAAAAAGAAAAAACAAACAAAACAAAACAAACAAAAAAACCCCAAACAAACCTGTCCTGGTTTAAGAATTTTATCAATGTCTGTAAGCTGATTTTTTAAAATTATGTTGTCACTGTTTCCAGGACAATGGAAGCTGCTGTGCTACCAATGAAAGAATGTCACCACATGTGAAAAATACCACAGGACAACAGCAGTGCTGCTCAAAAAACTCTGCCCTAAGCTCATTTTTAGGATGGTGACTTTGACAATTTCTACCAATGATCTAGATGCAGATTTACACTTATAATTAACATCTACTCACTTTCGACGTCCAGTTTACAGCACATAACTCCCCTGCAGCTTGTTTGTTTTACTTGAGCTTAGAAAGTGGAGGTACTTTTGTTCGTATGCTTCTTTGTGTTTTCAAATTTCTAATACTTCAGCACCATTTGAATATAAAGACCCATACTAAATATATCTGGCAGAAGAATATCTTACCTGGATGTAGAAGGGGTAGAAAAAGCCAAATACAGTCTTTGCTATTTCATTCTTCCATGGACAAGATATAATCTGAGCAAAAATCTCCCTTTCTGTGATTTGCAGCTTGTGTAAATCACTTTAGCTTCCCTGACTGGACTTCATCCCTGNCTCCTCTGGACCCACTCCAACAGTTCCATGTCCTTGCAGTCTGTGTGCAGCCCAAGGAGTAGCAGTACAGCTCAAAAGTGTGCAGGCAGAGACAGAGAAAAAGAGCTGAGCAGATATGAGGCCATTCTGAACCGAGCTGGCACATTAGCATGGCACTCTGCTGGAGTTAATCACCATGGTGAGAAATAGTCCCCATATAAATACACCCTCAGAGAGTTGCTGACATTTTATGGCTCTTCTTTGCCTTCTATGGCAGTTGCCATTTATAGCCAAGAAATAGTTCTTATTTTTATTCTTTCCAGTTTCTGGATCTAAACCAGTACTAGAAGTCTCTTTTATAAGACTATATGAGACTTCCCAGTTTAAAACTGCCACCACCCTGCTGAACTTTAAAAGGCAGGAGACACTGCCAATGGTTTGGCATTCCACCTTATCTCCCCATCAGCTTTTTCTTAAGCTTCCATTTATATTGTTCAGCACAGAGAGAACTCTTTCCATCTTCAGCTGTATGATGTAGTTTGGCAATTTCATTTATAGTCAGTTCTGCTCAAGCCCTGAGTGAAACACCCACTTACACCACCAAACACAGAAAACAGCTTACACATTCTGACTTTGTACAACCAGCAGTTGTAACATACTTTCTGTGGCCCACTTGCAAGATATAGTCCTGCAATCATTATACACACTTATTTGCTCTAAGTAATATAAAATTACTACAAGGGTGCAGAGGAAGGGATTCCAGAAACATCATACCAAAATTGTCTGCAAAACTGAAGTTCCTGAGATCTGATTTTGCAAAGAAATTATGCATGTGTTAGGGCTCCCAGTTTGGCCTCTAGTCTCAGACATGCCAAGGTATTTAGATGTCACTTCTGTATTGCATTTCAGTAAGAAATCTGCTCTCCACCTTTGCTCTGTTAGAGTTCCATTCAAAAGAAAAGCAAAACACTACTGAAAATGGTTTTTTTTGGTTTTTTTTCATTTAACACTAACATCAGTTCAGGAAAGCTCTGCACACATCTTCCAATACATGACACAGGTTTCTTTGTGTCAGCTTCTAAATCAGGTTATATAGAAACTCATCAGAACTTACATCATCCACTCCAAGTCCTGTATAAACTCTAAGCTCTGCAAAGTGTAATGCTAACCAAAGAAAGAAGGTTGTAGGGAGAAATAAGATACCAAATGTAAGCTTCACAGTTTGCCAGGGAAACTGTAGAGAAAAACAAAGCTTGGAGGTTAACTCTAAGAGTTGGCAGCAGGAAAGCTTTACTTTGCTGAGGGCCAGTGCTTAGAGGAGCTCCCCAAAGAAATCCAGCACCGGCGGGAATAGACTTCAAGGACTTAGACTATTTAGAAAACAATTCCTTCTGCAGCCAGAATGATTAGCTTTCACAAGCACATCTGGCTCTCCCTTTTCTGAGTCTTTAGTTAAAATAAAATTCCTTTGCCAATGGTATTTTTGGAGAAGACCCAGAGCAGATAAAAATGTGAACAGCTTTGCAACAAAGATGACAAATTCCAGTGTGTCTCAGAGCAGGAGCAGCAGTAATTGGGTATTTCTGCCTACTATCTGTTCCCTCTGGCTATGGGGGATTTTCCCCTGTGAGAAGCTACACCCAAAACATCTCAAGTGTGTTATTCTATCAGTGGCCTCTCTAGGCCAGAAACAAGTTGCAATCTTAGTGACTATGGCTGCTGCCGAGTTTTGAGTTCTGCACATTGTTCCATGCAAGGAAGAATGTCTCACAAGGTTTCTACTGCTGAAATGCCCTATTCAAATCTAGTCCCTGAGAGCAGGAATTAGCTGTTTTCAGAGCTCACAGAAGTAAGGAAAAGCAACTCATAGCTAGTGAGATGCCTTCCTTTGCACCAGTTATTTCCCACTCACTGGCATGTGGTCCCATAGCTGTGTAACTTAATCTGAACCTGGGCTGCCACAGTCTTGCTCTCCTCCGCATGCCACTGTTTGCCTCTATTGTGCTAGCACTGCCTCTTCTGCAGGTGTTCAGGTAGGTGAGCCATCTGAAAGCCAACCCTAGAAGATAATTAATTTTTGACTGGCTCAGCTGTTGAAGGACAGAGAATGACAGCCACCAGTAGCTCAGCTGCAAGTTGCTGACACAAGTTGTTGTAATGTCCCACTTTGATTCTTACTTGCTGTTTGCCCATCACATCGGACTCCTCTGTCCCCTTCAGCAGGTTTTCAAACCAGAGCCTTGTCCTTTCCTCTTGCAGCTTGTCATAGTTAGCTGAAGCTCTCCATAAGCATCCCCTCGAGGTATTTTATTCTTCCATTTCCAATCCCCCTGCACTTAATATGGGTGAAATTGCTGACCTAAAGTGACAACTTCTTATAAATAGAGATCCTAAATATCCCTCTTGTTTACTAACCCTCCTCGTTTGCAGATTTGTTTATGTAACTGTACTCTTTGAGGACAGGCTATGTCTGTACTAGATACTGTAAAAAAACTGAACCAGAATTTCATCTAGAGACACAAAGCAGTAAAATGTACACACATCCCAGATCAAGTAGAGCCATCATTCCCAGATGCTGTCTATCAGTAGCAATGCTCCCAGTGGTGGTACTTGTTGCTATTGCCATTACTATGATTGATACAAAGCAAAAACCCAAGTTGTGAGTTAAGGAGCATTTGTGTTTCTGCTGGGCTGGACAATATCTAAATTACTCTTTATGCATGATGACTGTGCCTGCACTTCCCTAATCAGATCTGAAGGAGAGCAATGTGCATTATTGTGAGGATCAGAAGAGAGGAATAGAGGCTCGTGAAGGAAAGCCACTACAGCCACTACAGATGCAAGTGTGTCTTAACAGCAGAGTGACTCAAGCCAGCAGGAGGGAGTCTGCTTTTCCTACCATGCTGTCTAAATACCACAGGCAACAACTGTTTCACTGTCTTCAAACATCTGCTCTAACCATGCACCCATCTGTAGTCCTGTGCCAACAAAGCGAGTCCACATATTCTGGCTTTGGTGAAAGAGCCCTGCCTGGTGCCCACACGCTGCTGGCAGAGACACTTGGCTGCCCCCCATACCATTTAAATGTGGGCATGCCTAAAAGCACCAAGACCATAGGATGAGAAGGAGTTGACTCAGCACTGCCAGACTGGGGGTTTTGTCAGACAGTAAGGTAGGGACAAANGAGGTCCCTTCCAACCTTACCCTTCTATGATTCTATGAACCCAACTTTCTTCTATCCTACTGACAGTCTTCAAGCAAGATGCATCCTATAAACGCCCAGCAGCCCAAATGATTTCTTTTAACAGGCCCAAACATGATTCCTGGTAACAAAGTGTAGATTACCTTACTATAATAAGACAGCAGAAACTAAGTGCTCTTAGTGCTCAGGTGCTGCAAAAGAGCAGCCCTCCAACAACTGTCCCAGACCTCCCTGGGCTGCTGAGGACAGTGTTCTGCTGTCACTCAGGCTGGCATTCCTCCAGCTCATGATGCTCCCAGTGATGTTTCTCTCCTAAGATGGCACAACTGTTTTCACACTGTTCCTGGTTCATTCATCTGTGTCACATTACAGTGCACACCTGACCTCCAGGGGCCTCCCAGTCTGCTTACAGGGATTGGCAATGAGTGACTTGTGCCCTCTATCATGGCAGGTCTGAATAGGCCAGAATAGGCTTATACATGTCCTGCTTTGCCCAGCCTTGCTTTGCTTCTGTGGTAAACAAGGTACACAGGCTTAGCCTGTGCCTGCCTCATGCAAGGCCTGTGCTTTTTCCCACATTTGGGTAAAGCAAGCCTATGGCTTCACCTAATATGGCCAGGCTTGGCTGACTGCCATTCTGATTGGCTATTCTGTGTCCAAAGGCTCATTAGTCTCGGGCTGTATGGATAAAAGGAGATGAGCAGGGAGCACAACCTGCCCTGCCCTTGTATCTCACAACTGTGGCAAGCAGAGACCACACAGTGCAGCTGACAGGCAGTTCCCAACACTGCCTTGCAAGTGCCCACACCCAAATAAATTTTGCAGTCAATGAATTTTGACAAGGTCCTCACTGGATGGCACCCACAGATCTTGCAGAATGCAGAATGAACATTTCCAGGCACTTGCAAAGTCAGTAAGCACTCAGTCCGTGGGTCAGTTGGTGTTCATGGGAGCACTGTACCTGAACCGAACTGACTGATACAGAGGAAGTCAATGCCTGGAAAGTTCCATCAGTTGTTGTTGTTGTTCTTAATATTTATGTTTTATTTTAAGACTAATATATTAGAAGTGTTCTGGTTTGAAATCTATCATTATTAACGAAACGCCTTCTGATTTGCTGCTGATAAACTTTTTTATTATGAAGATATGCTCAAACAAAGCAAAATGGCACAGGTCAAAATTTAGCATCTTGCCACTGTATCTGAGGTAGACAAATACCTGAGCTAGTGCACAGACATCAGCATACTGCACATTGGAGCGATCTTTTCAAGCTTTGCTCAGTTTTGTGATACTGAAAGTGTTCTTGTAGCCACATGTAAAGGGTTAACCCTCCTGGGTCAGGGGAGTGGTCAGAACCTGATCCCACGTTTGCTCGACTCCAGGTGTAGTGTTCAGCCCACTCCCACTTCCTGTCTGGACCCCCCTATATAGACAGGGGAGCTCCCTGTTTTCCTTCCTTCTCTCCTCCCACCTCGTGGCCAGCCTTTACCATGCAGTGGGCATCTCCTCAGACCCCTGCCATCCAATCCGGTTGTGTATCTACCTTTTGTACCTTGTTACCCCTTCACTATACCTATTTGTAACTTCCCTCTTCTGAATACCTTTCATTTGTTGTTAAAGATCTCTCTTTTACCTTCCAAATCATGGTCAGACTGTTCTGTGGGTGGCTTTACCCCTTCTGCCTTTTTTTTCTCTCCCCTATCCAAAAAGGGTGGGTGGTGGGGGAAGACATCCTATTATTATTGTATTGGTTTCCCCTGAACAGCTAAACTCAAACCAGTACACCACAAAAGCTGTTTGAGCATTACCAATAAATATTCCTGCTGGCTCATCAGGAAAACCATTATTTCAGAACCCTCCTTGTTTTCTGGCTCAAAATCTAGAATCACCACTGTGAGTTGCAGGG
>WBNM01010878.1:0-16723 GCA_013399055.1 Ramphastos sulfuratus | reverse complement strand
TCCTGGAATATTCTTTTAGAGACTGCTTTTTGTTTGCCCTTTATATGGAAGTCAATCCTGGAATATTCTTTTAGAGACTGCTTTTTGTTTGCCCTTTATATGGGAGTCAGTCCTGGAATATTCTTTTAGAGACTGTTTTTTGTTTGTCTTTTATATGGGAGTCAGTCCTGGAATATTCTTTTAGAGACTGCTTCTTGTTTGTGCTTTATATGGGAGTAAGTCCTGGAATATTCTTTTAGAGACTGCTTTTTGTTTGTCCTTTATATGGGAGTCAGTCCTGGAATATTCTTTTACAGACTGCTTTTTGTTTGTCCTTTATATGGGAGTCAGTCCTGGAATATTCTTCTAGATTGCTTTTTCATTTACAAACCATGAATTGTGTATTTGCTTTCTGACCAGTCCTTACTTCCTTCTATGCTGAATATAAGATCTAACTCCTGCCACTCCTGACAGGTGATCTCCTTTCAGGTTGTGTGGGGTTTTTTTTTCTGTTTGTTTATTTGTTTTTCTCATAAGTCTCTCCACATGAATAAATTAACAAAAAGAAAAATAGTATGACTTATATAATCAAAACATTGTTTTAATTATTGTGAATGCTTCAAAACTAGAAGTCCTGCTGGATTCATGCATATGTAAATAAAACACCCTTCAGCTATCAAAAATATCTGGATATTTAATTAATATAATCTGGCAACTGTTAGTCTAATACATAAAGGAGAAATTATTCTTCAGTTTGCTTCCCTCTTCAGAATGAGATTTTTTTCCACAGGACTTGTTTAGTGTAAGCACTGTCGTTGCTCATTGATGCTGAAATATATTATTGACAAGGTCTTGCAATGACAGGACAAGGGGCAATGGGTTTGAAGTGGCAGAGGGGAGATTGAAACTGGATGTTAGGAGGAAGTTGTTTGCAGTGAGGGTGGTGAGACACTGGCACAGGTTGCCCAGGGAGATGCTCAAGGCCAGGTTGGATGAGGCCTTGAGTGACCTGTACTAGTGGGAGGGGTCCCTGCCTATGGCAGGAGGTTGGAACTGGATGATCCGTGAGGTCCCTTCCAACCTTACCATTCGATGATTCTGTGATTCTATGGTGGTGATAGGCATCTGTTTCCAATTAAGTTTAGATCTCTTCAGTATGAAAAGAACTGACAGTTCCAGTAAGGCAAGGATTTGAATTAAGAACTATACACAACATGGGATGCGATTGCATGAACCTAGTGAGTGGATTTCCTAATCACTGCCTTGTTAACTGGAAGACTCCAGTTTAGAGCTCACCACAGCTAAGTAACACAGACTGATAAGAGCTTTGAACATTCCAAGCAGCACACATCTGAGGAGTCACACTGTCATGGCTAACCTCTACTTATGACAGCTACTCATGGCATGCAGGAGAAGCATGCCACTGCTGCTTCAGCTCTTGTCTGACAAATGCTTTCTCACGGAAAATCATGGGTTGTTTGCACACACAGCCAAATGCTCTGATTCCTCATGTTCAAAGAGCCAGGGCAGTTTGAAGACAACAACCTTACAGGTCTCTTGCCATCTGCAGGAACTTTCTGCTAATGTCCCCTGTCTCCACTTCCATATTTGACTCCTGTGGGCGAATTCTCAGCAACTGTTCCCCTAAGACAAGGGTTGAGGGTACTGGACTGCTTTCCACGGTCACCCCACCAAAACTGAGGACTAGAGTTGACCTGACTAGGGCCAGTGCTGGGCAGAGGAATAGAAAGGTGACTGAGAAGAGGTCTGGCAAGTATGACAACTTGATGGGCTGTGCCTGGGGAGGAAAACGGTCAGGCAGGCTGCGGCCATCATCTTAGAGCATCCCAAAGTGAGGGGAGAAGCCCCAAGAGATGTCTTGTAGCCCATTCCCATCCAGTTCAACCCTGGTTGTCTACCTCAGACTCTGTGGCAGCCCCCAGCAGTTCTGGTTGGTCACCCACATCCATAGTGAGCCCCACATCCATACTGAGTCCACACAGTGAGTTTGGGGCAGGCTGCAGAGTCCCTGAAGGCACACAGGGAGGCTGCTGACATGCCTTCACTCCATATCACTCTTCCCACATACATGAGAGCATTGTTTCTTGGAAATACACCTCCCTAATAAAAAAGTCTATAGTGCCTTCATAACACTTTCATCATTGTGGGATGCCTTTTAGTCAGGGTTGATAGGCTGTAACATTTACAGCAAGAATGTGCTGGTTTTGTGTTGCCTGTAAATGCACAATTAATCCTGTCTGATGAGACAGTGATTGTAAACTGTAGTCTCCATCTATCTAGGCTGAAAAGGGTGAGAGTGACTAGGAAAAGCAATTTCTACCAAACTCTTTCTTCCAGAATTTTTCCCTGTGACTTTCTGTGATGCTTGTCTGCTTGCTGGGGTCCACACTGCCCCAGGTATATCTGAATTCAAACACTGAGAAATCCACCTATACACATCTTACTTAGATAACTGTGGACTACAGAAATATTATTAGTAGTTTTTGCTTAAATATACAGCCATTTAGAGAGAATCATAGAATCATAGAATGGTAAGGTTGGAAGGCACCTCAAGGATCACTTAATTCCAACCCTCTGCCATAGGCAGGGACACCTCCCACTAGTACAGGTCACTCAAGGCCTCCTCCAACCTGGCCTTGAACACCTCCAGGGAGGGAGCAGCCACAATCTGTTCCAGTGCCTCAGCACCCTCACTGTAAAGAACTTCCTACTAGATCACATCACTGAAATACCGAAGGAAAATAACAATTAGAAAATTAATAATGGAACTTAAACATTGTTAGCAGAAGCACTTTTTTATCTGTTGGAGATAAGTTGTATCTGAGAACATCCTCTGCATGGTTATGAATGCACACCATGGTCTGGGGATTCACTTTGTTTTGTGCCACATAGAGAACTCTATTTGAAAAGCAAGAAAGTTGCAGAGTCAGACTTCAGAATATTGAAATTCCCAAGTTCTCTTCACGCATACAAATAGTTCCTGTAAGAAGTTCAAGAAAGATAAATGGAGATATTCTTTAAAAACAGAGTTTGGTAGTATTGCCCTGCCGTGGAAGGGGGTGTGAATCTGGGTTATAAGTGAATTGTAATGAGGCTGATATGAAAATATTAAATATTTTTATTAAATAAAGAAAATTCCCCCAAATGTATTTCCAGTTAACACAGAGATTCTACTATGCGGTCGGTAAAACTCTCTTTGCAGAATGTATATACATTTAATCAAATTAATTTAAATTAATTTTGGAAACATTTTTGGAAATTCACAGTATCACAGTATAGCAAGGTTGGAAGAGACCTCAAAGATCATCAAGTCCAACCCACCACCACAGACCTCAAGACTAGACCATGGCACCAAGTGCCACGTCCAAACGTGCNCCACGGACGCGAGGCAAAACCTTCCGTGGCTCCCAGGAGATTATCAGAGCAGTCAGCCCCTGGGCGAAGCAGGATCCAGGTTCCCGGGCTGGAGCAGTCTGATCGGCTGTGGTGCACAGCAAAGGGGTCGGCTCTCGGGCTGGAGCGGTGGGCTGGCAAGCCCTGGGGTCGTAAAATCATCACTAGGCTGTCACCTAGACTCAGTCAGAGTCAAATGGACTCGGGCTGGGCTGAGCTCAGGCAGGCAGCTGCACCTTAGCGCGGGGCAAGCCCTTCAGCCCCTTGGCTCGGTGCGGCAAGCAGGCAGGATCAGGTCTGCCGTTTGTGGGGCGGGAAACAAGTCCCCTGCTACGTGAAGCAAAGCAGCGCAGACAAGTAGCAGACAAAATAAAGGCGGTAGCAGCAAACAAATGAGTTGGCTGGGGGCTTTAAGCATTTTGACCAATAGCAACAGACAAAAAACATCCCTGGGACCAATCCCAAGTTACCTCACTAAAAAAGGGAGATGCAGAAGTCCAGCATGGTGATTTCTGTAGGTCGATAGGTGCCAAGGCTTTTGTCTGCTTTCCTGCTTCTTCCACCTGGGAAGAAGGGGAGAAGGAGGGGGGGGGGTGGTGCAGGGCAAGATGGGTACCCAGGCGGATATCTAGGATATGTGTTCCAGGTATAATTTGGGCCTTTCACCACATGCCCTCAATGTTCAACCCAGGAAATTACCATTGGCTCCTAACTTTACTTACTCTTTAGAGAAAGACCACATTTGAAAAGTGTTTGGTGTTTAGGACTTCTGAAAATCAGTGATTGTTTAGATAATTAAATGTGGGTTTAGAATCCTATGGTTAGGCATTCAAGCTTTAAAATCTTGGCTTCCTATTAAATCCACTCTAAAGCATTTCATTATTGCTGTCAAATAGTTAAGTCCTTAAGAGGGAGGTATTACACAAGTTTATATTGCCTGTTCCTAAACTAGCTGAAGCCCTGGGAAGTGAGAATTATTTTTGGGCAATGTGTTGTTTGCTTCCTATGTAGATATTTGACGACAGAAAAGCAAGCCAAGAGAACAAACCCTGAAAAAAACCAGAAAGAGAAAAAAAGGGATAAAGGGGGAGAGATAAACTCAGAGAGCATACAGAAAAGCAGGGAGTGGAAGATACAGAGTGACTTTATTTTTTTTGAAAGAGAAGTACATTAAATAGCTGTCATTAGGAAGCTCTGTGTGTAGTAATAGAGGGCATAGACTTCCATTTCAAGTGTGTTGCAGCACTCAGAAGTCTTTCCATTAACTTCAGTGAGCTTTGGATTAAACACTTCTGTGGGGAAAGAGGTTATGCTTTTTTTTTTTTTTTTTCCTTTTNTTTTTTTTTTTTTTTTTTTTTTTTAAGAAAGAAGTTTAAGTTGTGGAAGAAAATGTTAGTAAACTCAAAAACCTCACTGATTTCACAAGCCTTCAGAATCCCTGGTGTCTACTGTGTCTTCTGTACAGCCTAAGCTTAAAAGGGAGAAAAGTAGCTTATCTCAGAATTTAAATGAGTTCAGTAATTGCTCAGGCTGCAGAATGTAAAACAAGATGTTTTATAAACAAGCCAGCAAAGCAGTTTATTACACCACAAGTGTGCAGGGGATTAAAAAAAAAAAAAAAACTACAACAGAATCCCTGATTGCTATTGTGCTTTGGGATTAAGAGAGTTCAAAATAAAGTTGCTGTGCTCTCATTGTCTGAATCCTGAATGTTAACATTTGCAGTGTGTTGTATTTATAAGTTGTCCCGGAAGCATTAAAAATAAGTAAATAAGACTTTGAAGATGAGAGGAATTTCAGAATGTTTTTTTAAAAAGTAATAAAAAATTCCCTTTCTTTCTGGTTCTGCTGCTGTAATTTCCCTTTCTTTACCAGCCTTTTAATGTGGACAGTCAGACATTTCCAGATTTCTGAGATTTCTGATTTGTACCACTCAGTCTCACTGTCTGAACACGTCTCAATTCCAAGAGAGTCTTGAGGCTCATCTGCAATATCCTTCTACTTATCAGCCACCAAAAAGCCTTCTCATTCATTTCCCCAGCAGCACTGTTTCAGAGCTGTCATTTGATGACTAATGGTATTGTCAAGATACTGGCAATGGGGAGAAGACTGCAGGGGCAGCTCTAATGGCCTTACCAGCTCTGCTGCAGGGCATAGCTGAGCCTCTCTCCTTGGTTAACACATCCTGCTTTCATGAGCCCCTCTCCCCCTACACAGATGGGAGGAAAAGTTAACACATAAAAAACTCTAGGTTGAGGTAAGGAGTTTAGTAAGATGATACAANTATGTCTCAACTTTCACTCATTGCCCCTTGTTCTGTCATTGGGCATCACCCAGCAGAGCCTGGCTCCAGCCTCTGGGTACTCACCTTTTTCATATTTATGAACATCCTGAGGCCACCCCTCAGTCTCCTCCCCTCCAAACTAAAGAGTCTCAGCTCCCTCGGTCTCTCCTCATAACAAAGATGTTCCACTTCCTTTATCACTTTTATGGCTCTGAAATGGACTAAGATTTTATTCTTAAAATATGACAAAAATTAGCCATTGAAATCCTGTACAGAAATCCACAAAACCAAAGTCCCCTGTGATAACCTTGCAAAATAATATTTGTCATATGCCAGATTCCTGAAACATATTTCTGAACATTTTTCCTTTGGGAAAGACAGTAATTACTAGGGAAGAAGAGCCATCTATTTATTCAGTTACATTATTCATTCACAGTTTAGAATTGTTTTAAATTTAGTTCTTCACTATTTAGATTCTTTCTTCTCCCTTACTCCTTTATTTTCATGTTTCTAATCAGTTTTTGTTGTCTTGAGTAGGCACAGTAAACGTTTTTTGCCCAGATTAACTTCAGTGGTGTAATGTCTCATTTGTGAGCATTTCCATTTCTCACAGTATAAGAACTGTAGCTTGTATTTAGTATTGTCTTGGGAGGCCCTGTTCAACTTTTTCTCTGTGAAGTTTCACACAAAAGCTCTGTGTACATTAGCAATGTCACAGCCAGATGCATCTCTATACCATTCCGTTGCAGAAAAATCTATCATGTGTCCTGCAAGTTCACCTGCCACATAATGTGGATCTGAAATTTATGCTAGGACAAGCTGAGGACAGACTGAAAGAGTTGAGGCTGTTCAGTCTGGAGAAGAGGAGGCTCCCAAGTGACCTTATTGTGGCCTTCCAGGATCTGAAGGGGGCTACGAAAAAAGCTGGGGAGGCACTTTTTAGGCTGTCAGGTAGTGACAAGACTGGGGGGAATGGAGCAAAGCTGGAGGTGGGGAGATTCAGACTGGAGGTGAGGAGGAAGTTCTTCAGCATGAGAGTGGTGAGACCCTGGAAGAGGTTGCCCAGGGAGGTGGTTGAGGCCCCATCCCTGGAGGTGTTTAAGGCCAGGCTGGATGAGGCTGTGGCCAGCCTGATCTAGGGTAGGGTGTCCCTGCCCATGGCAGGGGGGTTGGAATTAGATGATCCTTGTGGTCCCTTCCAACCCTGACTGATTCTATGGTTCTATGATTCTATGATTCTATGATTCCATGATTCTGTGATTCCATGATTCTGCGATTCCATGATTTTATGATTCTATGATTCTGTGATTCTGTGATTCTATGATTCTATGATTCTGTGATTCTGTGATTCTGTGATTTTATGAGTCTGTGGTTCTGTGATTCTACAATTCTGTGATTCTATGATTCCATGATTTTATGATTCTGTGATTCTGTGATTCTATGATTCTGTGATTCTATGATTCTGTGATTCTATGACATTGTGATTCTGTATTCCACATCCATTTCTTGCTCCTCCCATGGCTCAGTCATTGCTATTACCTCACAAGCTGAAAATTTCACTTAACTTTTCCAGAAAGTGCAATTCACCACTCACTTACATACTTCTTCCTAAACATTGAGAGTGGGTTTTTTTTTTTGCTTTATGGAACCTCAGAGAGGAACAGCTCTGGGTCCCTCTCCTCTCTGCATGCCAGAAGGAGATATTACTGAAGCCTCTGAGCTTTTAGATGCAAGACAGTACTGTTGGACATGAAAGTTTTTACTTCCATCTTAGAAATAAATTGGATTCAATCTAAGAGACAAGATAGGAAGTATCAACAGTGTCCTACACATATGCTTTATGCCATTTGTTCTCTGTATCTGACACTGGCCTCTGAAATGTTTTGAGCTGGCTATAGCTGTATGGATCAGTTGTCTCCTTAACTTTTGCAGCTGATATGTTTTCATATGACATGTGTTCTATTTCCTTCATGCTTAAAACATGATGTAATATTCAGTTTACTTTCATACTATGCTTGAAAAGTTATAACTTCATTTTGGAAAGGAGCATTCAAGGTTTTCATGCTGCAGAGCTTTATACCATTAATTCTTGTGCTCTAAAATCTGTGCTCCTTTTGGCCTACTTCTTAATTTCTTCACATTTTCTTCTTTTTTTTGTTGCTCTTGTTACATTTCTCAGCAGTTTACAAGGTTTCAAAATCTGAATACCTGTTCTGTCTTGCCTGAATAATCTACTGCAATTAGCACTTTATGAAGAATATTGAGTTTAACCATTAGAAGGTCTTATACTACAAGGATCAAATATTCATCCAAGCAGAAACTAATATAAATATATATATAATCCTTATATATATAATCCTTTATTATATACGTATAATAGCTTATTATATATAAAAGATATAATACAATGATATAATTATTATTATCTATTACACTATATATTATATTATAATTATTAATAATATAATTATTCTTCTTCTTTACAGTGAGGGTGGTGAGACACTGGCACAGTTTGCCCAGGGAGGTTGTGGCTGCTCCCTCCCTGGAGGTGTTCAAGGCCAGGTTGGAGGAGGCCTTGAGTGACCTGTACTAGTGGGAGGTGTCCCTGCCTATGGCAGGGGGGTGGGACTAGATGATCCTTAAGGTCCCTTCCAACCTTACCATTCTATGATTCTATGATTCTGTATCTCTTTGCAACAACCAATTCTAGCATCATAGCTATGGAAAATGCAGATATCAGAATTATTAACTCTTCCACAAAGTTTCCTGGTAAACCACCCCTTAAGCCAAGTCACCCAACTTGCTGAGCAAAACTCAGGTACATTAAGAAGCTCAGGTCATTGGAGAAAATTGCAGACAGTGTTGGAAGGCTGTCAGGCACTCTCCTTACTCATCCTGCTATTCTGAGAGGAGATAAACTCTGCCAGTGCCATCCCTGACAAATGCTTTTCTAATCTCTTCTTAAAGACTCTGACTGATCATTGCCTTCCTCAGCAATCTCTGTGTGTGGTAACAGCAACAGATCTTTGCTACCACACACCTCACAATATGCCATTTGAACCTTCTTTGCTACATTTGAAGTCCTTGCTTGCGACCTACTGTGACACCTGGATTATTTCTGCTAGTGCCTATCTGTCTTGGTATGGAAGCTGGGAAGGAGATGTGGTTCTTTTGAACATACCTGTGTGGGAAATTAAGGCAGAAATGAGGTCATATATCAACATGAGGCTATTTAGTAAAGAGAGAGAGAATGGAGTAAACAAGACAGAGAAAGAAAGAAAAGGGAGAGAGAGAGAAAGTGAGAGAGACAATGGAAAAAAAGTGATCAGGAGAGATGGTTACCACCTCATGGCCCTTCTTTGGTAGGGGGAGGGTGAAGGGTGCAGAGAGGCATCCTGAGCTGTTGCCTCCAGCCTGAGATGTCCATTTCACCACTCCACCAAGTCTGTCATTACACCATGTCCTCAGGCACCACATCCACATGACTTTTAAACATCGAATCATAGAATCATAGAATGGTAAGGTTGGAAGGGACCTCAAGGATCATCTAGTTCCACCCCCCTGCCACAGGCAGGGACACCTCCCACTAGTACAGGTCACTCAAGGCCTTGTCCAACCTGGCTTTGAACCCCTCCAGGGAGGGAGTATCCACAAGCATGTCCAGGGCTGGCAACTCAACCACATCCCTGGGCTGCCCAGTGCCTGACAACCCCTTCTGTGAAAACATTTTTCTCAATGTCCATCCCAAACCTCCATTGGCACGGCTTGAAGCCATTCTCTCTTGTTCTATCATTAGTTAGTTGTGAGAAGAGACCAGTGCCTACCTACTTCTACAACATCCTTTAGGGTAGTTGCAAAGATCAATAAGGTCTCCCCTCAGCATCCTTTTTTTCTTTTTTTGTAGATTAAAAAGCCTCAGTTCTCTCAGCTGCTCTTCATGAGATTTGTTCTTCAGGCCCCTTGCCAGCTTGGCAGCTCTTCTCTGTACTCTGTATTGCAGTGTCCAAAACTGAACATAATATTTGAGGTGCAGCCTCACCAATGCTGAGTACAGATAAATGACCTCACTAATTTCTCTCCTTTCCATAGAGCCTGCCATCTTGTCCAGAAGGAAATTAGAGATGGCTGAAAAAATTATTCCTAGGAAAATAAATAAATCATGTTTACTGCCAGCTGTATGTCGCTTTCCCCTTATTTTCCAAGAAGCTGCAAAGAGTTTATTTGATCATCTCCTGCAGAATATTTAATATTAATTCTATTAGTCACTTGATCAGAGCTGGCTTGTTTAGCAAAGATTGCTAGGAAGAAAATCATAGAACCATAGAAAGGGCATGAAAACACCTTCATGCTCAAATCCACCTACAAACTATTTTCCTCTTGATTGGGCAGAGTTGTTCTTGGTCTCACTTTTTAAAATTAATAGAGGAAATTAAAGAATCATTTTAAAGTATGGAATTATTATAGTAAGTAAAAAATGCAATGGGGTTTTTCTTTCCAAAGTATAGAATCACAGAATCACAGAATGTTAAGGTTGGAAGGGATCTCAAAGATCATCAACAGGATGAGATTGTAATCACACAACCAAGAGGTGGGAAAAACCAAGGTGAAAAATTTTCCCTACCCTTCCTAAGATAGGTCATACCCTAATTTCAGGACAGATTCATACACACATCAGAAGGGACTATCCAACAGAAAGTATCCTGGTGACACATTCAAAATCTGCTAGCTAATCTAGGCAGTGATGTGCTATAAAGTTAGATTCCAGGATTTTCAGCTTTTCTAAAGGTCAGTTGTGTACAGAGGGTTAATCACAGAATCATAGAATGGTAAGGTTGGAAGGGACCTCAAGGATCATCTAGTTGCAACTCCCTGCCACAGGCAGGGACACCTCCCACTAGTACAGGTCACTCAAGGCCTCCTCCAAGCTGGCCTTGAACCCCTCCAGGGAGGGAGCAGCCACAACCTCCCTGGGCAACCTGTTCCTGAGTAGTTGAACCTCATTCCACATTTTGGTTTTTTTTCATGTGGTTACATTATCCTGCTGCCTTTCTATTTCCATCTTTGGTAAGCTAGCTATTATCCACAGTATAATTCCTTGTTATGTGTTTTATACTTCATCCAACTTAATCTTCTACAACACTTCTTACCCTCCTTGCCCATGGTTGCCCAAGAAGACCAATAGCATCCTGGCCTGTATCAGGAGTAGTGTGGTCAATAGGACTACAGAAGAGATTGTGCCCCTGCATTCGGCACTGGTGAGGCTGTACCTTGAATACTGTATTCAATTTTGGGCACCTCACTACAAGAATGGCATTGAGTTGCTGGAATATAGAGTCATAGAACAGTATGGTTGGAAGGGACCTCAAAGATCATCCAGTTCCAACCCCCTGCCATAGGCAGGGACACCTCCCACTAGCACAGGTCACTCAAGGCCTCCTCCAACCTGACCTTGAACACCTCCAGGGAGGGAGCAGCCACACCCTCCCTGGGCAACCTGTGCCAGTGCCTCAACATCCTCACTGTAAACAACTTCCTCCTAACATCTAATCTAAACCTCCCCTCTGTCAGTTCAAGCCCATTACCCCTTGTCCTGGCATTCCCAGACCTTGTCAATAGTCCCTCCCCAGCCTTCCTGTAGGCTATATGTCTAGAGCTGGTGAGGGGATTGGAGAACAAGTCTTATGAAGAGAGGCTGGGGGAACTGGTATTGTTTAGTCTGGAGAAGAGGAGGCTGAGGGGAGACCTCCACACTCTCTAGAACTCCTGGAAGGAAGTTCCCATGAGGTTCAGGGTCAGTCTCTAGTGACAGAATGAGAGAAAATGACTTCAAATTGCACCAGGGGAGGTTTAGACTGGATATTGGAAATTTTTTTCTTTATTTAAAGGGTGGTCAGGCATTGAAACATGCTGCCCAGAGAGGTGGTGGAGTCATCATCCTTTGGGGGTGTTAAAAAAACCCCATGTACACATAGCACTTATTGATGTCACTCAATAGACATGGTGGTGTTAGGTCAACAATTGAACTCAATACTCTTACAGTTCCTTTCCAACCTGAACAATTTTATGACCTTTTATTTTTTTTCTTTAGGTTTTGCTTTATCCCTCAATCCCCATTCTTATTAAATAGTGTCTTCAATTTCCTCTCAGCATTAAAGTCTACTTAAATTTTATATAACCCTTTCCCCCTCTCAGAAGTGCAATAGACAGGGTTGTGTGGTCAGTTTTTATCTTTCTCCACAAATTGTATTCTTTTAGTATTAGTCTTTCGGTCATACTAATCACATTGCCAAATCCTTTGGGGCTGTTTTCACCTGTATACTGTACTTTAGGATACATAAGTAAGCAGTCTGATCTCTTATTTCTTTTTTGCCTTTCTTATTCTGATTAATTCTAGCCTTGACACAAATAAAGGGGCACAATGGGTTGTGATTCACTGTGGGGGACAAACGATTTGCTTTGCAGTAATTGCAAGAGCTGAGTTCTTTGGAAGCAGCATACTCTGGGATGTTAGCTGCAGTAGACAAATGAGGCCTTTGGGGGGAAATTACCAATTTCTGCTTTTTTTGTCTTTCTCTTAGGAATCATAGAATCATAGAATGGTAAGGTTGGAAGGGACCTCAAGGATCATCCAGTTCCAACCCCCTGCCATAGGCAGGGACACCTCCCACTAGCACAGGTCACTCAAGGCCTCCTCCAACCTGGCCTTCAATGCCTCCAGGGAGGGAGCAGCCACAACCTCCCTGGGCAACCTGTGCCAGTGCCTCACCACCCTCACTGTAAACAACTTCCTCCTAACATCCAGTTTCAATCTCCCCTCTGCCACTTCAACCCCATTGCCCCTTGTCTTGGCATTGCAAGACCTTGTCAATAGTCCCTCCCCAGCCTTCCTGGGGATAGAATCTCAGAGCTCTGAGTACCCTTCCTTCCTCTTCCAATGACATTTGACCATCACTTTCTGCTAGGACATTGTCCCCTTCTTGACCTCACAGTTTCCAGCTGAGAGCAGCAGCATTGTCTGTATCAGAGCAGTCACTTTGTTGCTGGTGCTGTTATGAACCTCAACTCCCGCAACTTCCACAGCTTCTGCTCACTGCTTTTGCCTCATGAGTGATCTCTGAATTGTGATAAGCAAGCAAGAGCGTGCTGGTTTGAGGCTAATTGGAATATTTTAATGAGAGAAATTAGATCATTTGCTGTGAAAAGAAAATAATAGTGATGTCTATATTACCCATTGTTTTTGCTTAGAGATAGAAAAAGCCGAAACTTAAACAAAGATTCTCAGTCTCTGTCTGGCTGCCACTTGCTTTAACTCCTTTGCCTGGACCTGTGTAACTCAATCTAATCATTCTTTTTCTAACCCCTTATCTGGCATCTCACCCTTGCATGTGAGCCTTCTGAGATAAGGGAGGGGGTGGGAAGAAGGAGGAAAGTTAGTTCAGGGCCCTGCTGTTCAGGAGGGGGTTTGAATTTCTGTATTGCTTTCAACTTGTATATAATTTTATATAGCAGCAAATATCTGTGTGTATTGTGTACATATGCTTGTAAATTTGTGCTGTGCTTCATCCTTAACCTCCAGCCAGCTGGGCTAGTCTGGTGAATCTTGTGGGGAGTGAAAACTCTCAAACCACTATAAAGACATAGCAAGATAACAGAGTGAATGAATGGCACAGATATGTGGATTGGGGGGGGGTATGTTTGCTTCTATGTTTTCATAGAATTTTAATTGAAAAAAACCCCAAAATCCAGATAGAAAAAGCTCCAACAGTGAAAGAACTAGTCAAACTCCTTCCCAACAAACACACACACAAATTTCTGCATNAACCTCATTTGGCTCCTCTGTGCCCAGCTCTCAGTCTGTTCAAGTCTCTCTGGATGGCCTCACAGCCTTCAGCTGTATCAGCCAAGCCTCCCAGTTTGGTGTCAGCAGCAAACCTGCTGAGCAGACTCTGTCTGTCTGTCCATTCCCTCATCAATGTCATTGATGAAGATGTTGATCAGCACTGGACCCAGTATTGATCCCTGTGGGACTCCACTGGTTACAGTTCTCCAGCTGAACCTGGCACCATTCATTATCACTCTTTGAACTCTGTCTTTTAACCATTTCCTAATCCACCTCACTGCCTGCTCTTCCACCCCACACTTTCTGTTCCTATCAAAAAACAAATGACCAGCCTGTCAGCTTATTCCTTCTCTTCCAGGAGATAAACCAGCAATTTTAGTAATGGACACTCCATTTCAGTTCAGCTGTTGGCCTTTAAGAATACTGCAATTCTGACACAGCAAAAAAACCCCCCAAAAACCCCCCAAAAAAACAACCAACCCCCCCCCACACACACACACAACAAATGCCCTCATTTGCCATTTATAGAAGCTTAGAGCTTTTGCTTTGAGTAACTCAGGTGCAGATTCCTGAAAATATTATGTATCTTCATTGCAATTACTGGGAATTAACAGCTTCAAGGTTCTCACTTTCATGACTCAAACTGTAATGTGTTCTATATGATTCTGGTCTCAGTGAGGGCAGAATTTGAGTGTTCAGTTTCTAATTCCAGTGGACTGCATCAAACTCAGGTTTGGAAAATATGAGAAGCAGTGAGATTTGGAACCTGAGTAAATAAATCTCATGAATGAATTACTCACTAAAGTGGTAATTCGAATCTTAGTATCTGTGTATCTGCAAAAGATATTGTGAGGTTTTAAATCCTAACTTTCTGATTCTCAGTACTTTCTGCATGCATATGAACTATCAATATTCCAACTGTAAGAAAATAATGCCAGTAGAATTTCAGTCTGCCCTCTAAATAATGCAAAATGACAGCTGTATGTTCTTCAATATTCTTCATCATCTGTGAGACTGATTTTGCCTTTGAGTATTTTTCCCACAAACTCTTTCTCTCAGACAAATGCACAGATCAGTGCATATAGAGAATAAACCATTAAAGAAGACCACTGAAAAAGCAAAAAAACCAAAACAAAACAAAACAATCCATGGATTCTGATTAATGTACTCACACCAATTGCATTTAACTATACATAAAAAGCCTAATAAAACATTTTTTTTCACATTCTAACTCTGTGATAACATAGGTTAATTAAAGATATGGAGAAAATGATCAGAGGGCTACAGCATCTCTCCTATGAGGACAGGCTGAGAGAGTTAGGGCTGTGCAGTCTGGAGAAGAGAAGGCTTCAAGGAGACCTTAGAGTAACCTTCCAGCATCTGAAGGGGGCTACAGGAAGGCTGTGGAGGGACTATTGACAAGGTCTTGCAATGTCAGGACAAGGGGCAATGGGTTTGAACTGGCAGAGGGTTGGAACTAGATGATCTTTGAGATCCCTTCCAACCTTCCCATTCTATGATTCTGTGATTCTATAAAATTAGCATTTATAATCACGACGATGTAAAGCAATGTCTAGAAATATAGATCAACTAAGAGTAGTAATGCAGAAAATACTTTTAATTTCCCTCACCCTAAATAAAGAATTGACTCTGTTTTTTAATTTCCTTCACCTTAAATAAAGAATTAGCTCTGTGAATATTTACTCAGCAGGGGCAGTGGTGTCAGTGTCAGCCCCCAGTGGCTGGTATTTTGATTCAGTTTGCTGACAGCCTGTACTGATAGCATTTTAAATGCAGGCTTAGACTAAAGAAACCAGCAAGAGAAAGTAAATGCTTTGTACTAACTGGAAATTCTTGCTGATGTCAACCTGTGTTTGGGTTTTTTTTTAGTTTTTGCTATGATGTAAGCATTCAAAGAAAGTTTGGGGATAAAAGAGTAAATCAGTGACATTCCATTACATAGGTAATTACTCCAGTTGTTTCAGGAACCCATAGTGAAAATATTATGTGGATATATCAATGTACAGTTGTTAGCTGTGAGATAGTGATGCCATAAATAAAATGTAAAATTGTATACAAATACACATAATAAAACTTTGAGGGTTTTTAATCCACTGCCTTTTCAATCTGGTTCAGAATCTTCCAATTAGTGTCAAATTTCTGCATGCCCAAATGATTCATAGAACTATAGAATTATAGAATGGTAAGGTTGGAAGGGACCTCAAGGATCATCCATAGCCAGGGTCACCTCCCACTAGCACAGGTCACTCAAGGCCTCCTCCAACCTGGCCTTCAACACCTCCAGGGAGGGAGCAGCCACAACCTCCCTGGGCAACCTGTGCCAGTGTCTCACCACCCTCACTGCAAGCAACTTCCTCCTAACATCCACTTTCAATCTCCCCTCTGCCAGTTTAAACCCATTGCCCCTTGTCCTGTCATTGCAAGACCTTGTCAATAGTCCCTCCTCAGCCTTCCTGGAGCCCCCTTCAGATAGTGGAAGGCCACTCCAAGGTCTCCTGGAAGCCTTCTCTTCTCCAGGCTGCAGAGCCTCAACTCTGTCAGCCTGTCCTCATAGCAGAGCTGCTGCAGCCCTCTGATCATCTTCGTAGTTGCTTATTGGAGTGTTTTGAGATTAAGTAGGACACACAGAACTGTTTCCTGTGAAATGTTTCTGGTTTCCATTCAGCTCTAATTATTCACTGTGTATCAGAGCACCCAAGTAGGAGATCTGTTTTGCATCATGCTAGAAAATGGGTTAAAAATAGCCAGCAAGAGAGACTACAGACAAAGGTTTTGACTTGGCAAGACATTTAAATGTATGCCTCATTTAAAATATGCAATTAGGCCCTTGGAAACCCCATATTTATTGTGAGAACAGAATCTGGAAAGCAACTGTGGCTTTAAATTCCTGTTCTGGGCATCATATATTTGTGCTATCCAGATGCTTGGTATACATTAGAGAAAAAAACCCCATCAAAATATCAAAGCAGATCTTTATGGTCTGTGTATCAGCTGATAACTACCAACACACAGAAGGCTTTTGGTACAATCTGTATGCAGGAAGAAAACACAGCATAATTTAAGAAAATCACTTACAGTAAAGGTATGTCTTATGTTTTCTGCAGCTGAAATACTCCTTTAAGCTGCTGAAGGCATTGGAGAGTTTTTGGCATATGTAAATCATACTGAGTGTCGTGGTAGGCCTA
>WBNM01010877.1:78046-96980 GCA_013399055.1 Ramphastos sulfuratus | reverse complement strand
CTCCTCCTCACCCTTTTCCTCCTTACCCTTCTCCTTCTCACCCTTTTCCTTCTCTCTTCTCTTTCTCACCCTTTTCCTTCTCACCCTTCTCCTTCCCACCCTTCTCCTCCTCACCCTTCTTCTTCTTACCCTCCTTCCCCTCACCCTTCTCCTCATCCTTCTCATCCTCCTCCTCCTCTCTCTTCCTCTTTCTCTTTTCTTCCCTCTGTTGCATCTATGTGAATAGAAACCCCTGGCATAACAAGCAGCATCAATAACAAAGATTATTGTTTCTGCAATCAACTAGCAAGGTCCTAACCTTGCTATCCTTAGGGAGGCAAAACTGAAGTGGTAAAGGAAAGGGTGAACACTGGACACGTATTAATGCAACAACGTTTGGCACAAGTTCTGCCCCTGCTGGGGTGTATTAGTGCACATAGACTCTACTTGATTAATAAGAAATCAATATCCTGCATACGTAGAGACAACAGCAACACATCTGTATGAGTGCCTGGGCTGTCCAAGTGGTCTGTGAATGAGTGTTACACCTTCAAGCTGCAGCTGGGTGTGATTTCAGACAAAGCAGACAAGCTGCATTGTGTGTAACTCTGTTAAATGCCTTTTTCCTGTTTATGTTATGCTGTGCTTATCTTACAGGCACTGCAAAAATATTAGTTAGGAGCCATAAATATCATGCTGATAAAAGGATACTGCTTTCCAGAACTGCTAATCTGCGTTAATGCCTCTCCCATACAGGTCCTGTAACAGCTGTTAGAATTTTGTCCCCTGTAGGTCAGAGAGAGAAGATGGGAAAATCCTTAATAAAATGTTGTTAGAAGCTACAGGTGGGAAATAAAGAAGCTCTTGTGACCTATAATCTTATTCCCTCATAAAGTCATGGAGTGCACAGCAGCTTCTGTGGCTGAAATTAGACAACACGCTAGCGGCTTTTCAATCTCAACTTTTGCAGTTCAGTTCTATCATTTTTGGTGAAGAACAAATGAAGGGTACAGCAAGCACAGCCCCTGACCTTCCTTGCTGTTTTTAATAAGCACATTCAACAGCATGAGCTCCTCTGTCTTAAATGAATTACTATATAGCCATGTATTGGAAAGAAAATACAGTCGTGTTTATCTTCTGTATACATTGCACCGTCAGATTTTTAATTAACTCTCAGCCTCAGGTAAAGAAAATATGCTAATTTTAATAGTTTTATAATTACTCTGGGCCAGATTCCACCATCCACATGCAAACAGGTATTCAGTCTTGCACAGAGCCTCACCAGCTTCAATGAGGCTAACTGGAGAGGAAGGGGCTGCCACCATCCCATTTTCCTTTCATAAGGCAGGATCGTAGGAAGGAAAATTACAATAGGCAGAAGTCAGGAATGAAGATGAATAGGTCTTTTATTACCAAACTCAGATTATGTTGTGGAACAAGTATATTTTAATCTTTCAGATACTTTACAATCAGCCTCCTATGGATTTTGTTTCTCTTTTTGAATGGTGGGTATAATCCACGTGGGTTTTATGCAGGCAATATATATAATCTTTGAGTTTTATGACTCTTGCATCCTCTCGATCTTCCCTTTTGATATCTCTGTTGCCTTTCATCAGACCACAATACTTTAGAGTATTTTTTCCATTGTCTCTACTAAATAAATAAATAAATTTTTAAAAAGCAGGATAATAGACAGGATAATACACAGCCCTCCCCACTTCTATAGTAAATCTTACTCCTTCAGAGAGAGAAGCACCTTCTCATTTAAGAGAAGTATCTTCTAATTTAAATAGTTCAGCTACCTGAATGAAATAGAGCCAAGTATAGAGTGAGCTGCCTTTTTTTAAAAATAATATTATCCAAAGTACAAAACAACTTGTTTAGAAGTTTTAACACCCTGTATAACACAAACAGATATCTGTAGCTTTGAAGTCACAATGGTTTATTTAAATATAATTGTGTGCCATTACTTAGTAAAATGGCAGAAGAGTAAGAAATGTGATATAAAATGGTATAATTAATTGGCTGCCGATGCAATGAGTTGTCATGTCTGAAAATTTAATGTCATCAGAGCTCTCTTTTTCCCCCCCCCTTTTTTTTTTCCCCCCCAATAGCAGAAGGAGCGCTATTGCTAATAGACTTCAGAGCTTGAAATAAATAAATCTTTGGAATCCTGTTGCATCTCTTGGGGTGTGACATTTGACAGTCTTTTATAGCGCAGAACGAAACAAGTTTGTGAGCTGGAATTCAATTGTGGCGTATTGATTCCTTGCATCAGTCATTATTCCCCGCTGATTGACAGCTGAAAATTGGTTACGTTAAGTATTTCATATGTTATATTGGCTGACATTTGCTTGCCTGCTCCTGTGTCAATATTGTTGTAAAGATCTCCAGCTCTATGAGATAGCAATATACACTGACTGTGGCTTTTGTGTGATGTTCCAGTGTTTTTCCTGACATAATTTAAGACATATTAAAAACCAGCAGCATCTTCCCTCTTGAGAAGCTTAATGCCAATATTATTGTCTTCCAAGGGAAGATCATGTATGCTCATAATCGGGTGCTAATTTCCACCCACACGCTCATGTTTAGGCATTAGGCACTATAACTGTAAAATTGAGCCTGCTTGATTGATTCATGTCAAGCCTCATCTCGGCTCCTGCAGTGGAAGTCATCCAGCTGACCCTTTTTACACTAAAAGAAGAGATTTGTGTTCCTTTCTTTCACCTGGAACCATCAAATTGACTGAATAATCTGTAATACATTAGTGCTGACATTTGTTAGGCAAGAATTAAACAAGACACAGTAATCATTCCCCTGAATAAAAATTGTGTTTGATTTCCAGCAGAGTTCTATTAAAAGGACAGCACAGCCCATCTCCTCCAAAGTGGGAAATGGTGAATATTTTTGATGTTAATGAATTGAATTAACACTTTAATGACAGATGGACGATCCCTAGCCACTCCTGACAAAAGCTGTCAAGGAGCTTTGGAGGGGAATGTGGCTTCCCATGCCTGCCACGAGGACTACAATGAGCTGTGCGGAAATCCTTCACACTGAACACTTAAGGGTGACCACAGTAAAGTCTGATCATTTACCTAAAAAGAGACCAACAGGAGAAGGATGATTTTCCAGCCAGAGATGACTAGCCCTAGGAAAAACAGTTCCTGAAGGCAGGAGGGCAGAATTCCCTATTTACTGTCAACCTCGATAAATAAAAAGCCATAAAGAGCAGTATCGGTAACAGTGTTGATTCCCATCCCCTCTGTGACAATATAATATAAAGGGTGCAGTAATTCCACCCAAAGTCAGTGTGGATGCATCTGCATACACCCGGTATGACCAGAGTTTGATCTGATCCCTGTGAGATCCCAGCATCACTCCTGCACTAGGCAATCTAAAGCTAGGAAGCTGAGATGATGCTTGCTGCTGTACTCTGTCAGCCTGAGACGAGCTGTAGTAGTGTTGTGGTTGTACCATACCATTTGGGGGATAACCCTGGAGGTAAGATATGGAAAGTACTATTTAGAGAAGCACAGATTGCCTGTCTAGATGACCTGACCAACTTTCACATCAGTACCCATGCCTTCTCCTTGTCCTGCAGTTGAGGATAGATTTTCTTTCAGATGGGTTCTTGTGGCAAGCTGAAAATGAATATAGAATCATAGAATGGTTTGGGTTGCAAGGGACCTCCAGAGGTCATTTAGTCCAACCCTCTCTGCAGTAAGCAGAGACACCCTCAACTAGATCAGGTTGCCCTGAGCCCTGTCGAGCCTCACCTTGTGTATCTCTTGGGATGTGGCCTCAACTACCCTTCTGGGCAACCTGCTCCAGTGTTCCACTACCCTCATGGTAAAGAACTTGTTCCTAACATCCAATCTAAATCTGCTCTTCTCTCATTTCACACCACTGCCTCTCATCCTATCACTCTAGGCCTTTGTAAATAGTCCCTCTCCATCCTTCTTGTAGGTACTCTGCAGGTATTGGAAGGTTGTTATTAGGTCTCCCTGGAGTCCTCTCTTCTCCAGGCTAAACAACCCCAGTTCCCTCAGCCTGTCCTCGTAGCAGAGGTCCTCCAACCCCTGATAAGTTTTCTGGCACTCCTCTGGACCTGCTCCATCAGATCCATGACCTTCCAGTATCAAGGGCTCCAGATCTGGGTGCAGGGCTCTAGATGAGGAGCAAAGTAAAGCAGCAGAAAATCACCTCTCTAATATGGTCTGCAAAGGAAGCACACTTAGGAAATGGCCTGTGTGGGAGAGCGTGTGAGCATCGCCACTGTGTCCCAGGGCTGACCACATTCAAAAACCACAGTACTGGCTTGGCACAAAGGCGTATGAACTATATGAAAGCAGAAGAACATCTCTTCCAAAAAAACAAGCTAGAGCAAAATGAAATTTCTTCTGGCCAGTCAAGATCCTCCCGATTGCTGCAGCAGCAGCAGCAGTATGATGTTTTCACTTTGAGCTGAGTAGCACCAGCCTAACCCAGACTAGCAAAATTGGTGGGGATAGCAATTCATTGCTTAGACACACCTGAAACCTTTTAAGGGGCACTAAAATGGGGCTAAGTTAGGGCAATCAGTCTTTGATAGCACCTGCTGCTGATTGGATTTAGAGCAGCTGCCCTGGGTGGGAAGGAGAGCTGGTTAGAACTGGTTTCTGCTGCTTTGGGGTGGCTGGACACGATTGTCCCTGGTAAAGATCTCAGGAGGGAAGTTCAAGACTTGCTTACAAGAAGCCTTCTGCAAAGGAGGAACATATGTATGAAAATCTATCTCTCAGGTAGGAGGATGGTTTCTGTTCCAAAGTGTTTTTCTTTGGCTTTTGCTTCAGCAAATTTTACCTTTTCCAGTAATGCTTCCCTGTAGCCTGCCCCAAGTATTGCCTCTGCTGTGGGATGAGATTCTTCTGGCAAAGTGCTTCTACCTGGCACTCATTCTGGCTCTGCCTCAGAAGAGCTGCAGGATTAGCATTGCCTTCTCCAGTGTCTGTTTCTTGCTATTGTGAGTTCTTTCTGTCGTTTGAGCTCCTCCACTTGTAACTCTCATTCCAGCTATGCATGGCAGTTTCCCCAGCAGCCCATGTTGAGCCTTCTTTTGAGTGCTTGTGGTGTAGAACTATTTTTTTGCCTTGTTGCTGAGTGGTAGAAAACCTTGGGAGTATTATAACTACAAAGTGTTATAATAATCAGAAGAACATCCAGCTCCTCAGTGCAGGCACTTGTTTGTGAGCATGTGGCTTGTTGGAGTCTGTCTGGGGTGCAGAAGTATGTGCTGAAATGGTTCTCAAGACATAAAATCTTGAGCATTGCTTGCTCTCAGACTTGTAATTTCCCCATTTAAATTTCAATTATGGAACAAACAGTCCTGCTGCTATTTCTTGTGCTGTACAGCTCATTAAATGTTGTGAATATTTCATAACCCCAAACTGTTCATGTTAATCTGTGGATATATTGTTATAAATAACTAATAGGTGTATGATGAACCGAGGCACTGATTTATGGCAGATTCGCAGGCAGCAAAAATATGCTGGAAAAAAACACTTTACAAGGGAAAATACCGCAGCAATAGCTCTTTGATGCAAGGCAAACAAGCACTGCTCATGCTTTACACCCCACTCCTCCTTGGTTTTCACTACATTCAGAACAGCCACTAAGTGGTTTGGGAAGGGGGGAGCTGTACTTTTAAAAAGCTTTCAAACAAGTTAGCCTGTTTCATGTCAGCCCACGCACTGTTCTGTGATGTTTTATAACGTGAGTGTTGAACAAAGAGAGTGTCTGCAGGCTCTTAAGAGGCCAATTACAGAAGGACAGAGAGGGAGGGAAAAGACTACAAAAGTAACATGAGGAATCAACAGCTAAATACCTTACCTGGACCCAAAACAGTAGGTCCCCTGATGCTGGGGTTCCCTCTCTGCGTTTGCATCTGAAGGGAAAAGGAGGCAAAAAGCACTCAAAGTAGCATAAGTCCTTATAAGAAAGCATTTAACATTGTGGCTAAGTGGGAGAGGCAGAAAGATTAAATGATGGAAGAAATCTGAATAATTTTATACTAAATATTTTTTAAAAGGAACAGAGGAAGACAATAGTATTTTGGGTTCAGCTGGGATGAACAATTTTCATCCCCTGAGGTAATACACTTTTGATCTGACTAAAAGTGCTAGAGGATCCTAATCACAGCTGTAGTGTGATCTTTCTGTTGAAAGATCCAGGGTTTATCTCCACCAAAAAAATAGGTTCTACCAGACTAGAGACTTTGTACAGTTACAGCTGAGTCATCAGGCAAATAATTGTGGCTGGATGGTGCAAACCTGCTGGCAAGCACAAACTGTTGCAAAACTGGCAGGTCACCTTCAAGCCAGGTGTGCAACAAACTCAAAATCCTGGTCTTTGGGTGAAAAATATGCAGAAAAAGGAAGGGCAAAAGAGAGCAATGTGGTCATGGTTCACTGATGGATGGTCCTCCAGGTGGTGTTACAAAGACTCATAGGATGCATTGGGTTGGAAAGGAACGCTGGAGGTCATCTAGTCCAATACTGCTGCAGTGAGCAGAGACATCCCCAACTACATCAGGTTGCTCAGAGCCCTGTGGAGCCTGACCTTGAATGTCTCCATAACCTCTTCAGGCAATCTGTCCCAGTGTTCCACCACCCTCATAAGAAAAGAAATTCTTCCTAATGTTCAATCTAAATTTGCCCTTTTCTAGTTTAAAACCGTTGCCCCTCGTCCCACTGCTATGTGATCTTGTAAACAGTCCATCCCCAGATCTCCTGTAGCCCCCTTCAGGTACTGGAAGGCTGCTCTAAGGTCCCCTAGAGCTTCTCCAGGCTGAACAACTCCAGCTTCCTTGGCCTGTCTTCATAGGAGAGGTACTCCAACCCTCTGATCATTTTTGTGGCTGTCCTCTAGCATTTCTATGCTCTTCTTGTGTAGAGGATTCCAGAGATGGACACAGCACTCAAGGTGAGGTCTCACCATAGCAAAATGGCAAAATCACCTCTGCCAGTTTGCTGGCTCCACTTCTTTTGATAGAGGCCAGGATGTGAAGAAGGTGAAGATAATACCAGTTTTTCAGACAATTTCTTAGTAGGCATGTGTATGGTGGGTGGGGTAGCAATATGGAATTAAAGAAAGCTTTTAAAGGTTTTTAAAAAATAATTGTGCACAGCTACATCAAAGCCAGTGGAGTGCTAGAAAGAGTAATGTTAGCTCTGAAAGAAAAAGTTGGCAAAGAAATTGAAAAATTAGGGTTCACAGCAGTGAGGCTGTTCTTGTGGGCTGGGATCTACCCCTGGGTGGAGTAGAGAAGCTTCTAATACTGTTGACTAAAAGAGAACTGCAAAAATGTGCATGGGCAGGCTGGAGAGCTGAAGTTTTGAGAAACGCTAAGTGCATAATGAGAAGCAGAAGTTTGTTACATAAAATGATTCATGCTGATCAGAACTTCTCTGACAAGTAATAAACCAGATTGTTTTACAACATCTGGTAAGACCTCACCTGGAGTACTGTGTCTGGATTTGGTGCTCCCAACACAGAAAGGACATGGACCTGATGGAGCAAGTGCAGAGGAGGGCCATGAGGATTATCAGGGGGTTGGAGCACCTCTGCTAAGAGGATAGGCTGAGGGATCTGGGGTTGTTCAGCCTGGAGAAGAGAAGGCTCCGGGGATGCCTAATAGTGACTTTCCAGAACCTGAAGGGGACCTACAAGAAGGGTGGAAAGAGACTATTTACAAAGGCCTGGAGTGGTAGGACTAGGGGCAGTGGTTTGAAATTAGAGAAGAGCAGATTTAGATTGGATGTTAGGAACAAGTTCTTTACCATGAGGGCAGTGGAACATTGGGACAGGTTGCCCAGGAGGGTAGTTGAGGCCACATCCTTGGAGATATTCAAGGTAAGGCTCAACAGCACTCAGGGCAACCTGATCTAGTTGAGGGTGCCCCTGCTTACTGCAGAAGGGATTGAGCTAGACGGCCTCTGAAGGTCCCTTCCAACCCAAACCATTCTATGATGTAACAGGTGTGTTGCATCTACACGGTTTAAAAATGAGTGTTTAACATTTTTTTAGGGATTTGACTGGTTCTGGATTACCTCAAATTCTAAATCTATGACTTTGTGAATGGGTCAAAGAAATTAGTTTCTTCTTGCACTAAAGAGTTTCTCTAAGTAAGTAAATAAAGCATCAATTCAGAGCTCCTGCTGGAGATGCGGCTTTAACTAGAATGGTCAGTTTCTGCCCTGGGATTTTGTTTCCTATTAGCAAAATGGTAAACTTGCAGGTGCTGGAAAAAAAAAATCAGAATTGTAGTATGGTAAATCCTGACTAATGTCCATGAACTCTGCTATGCTGCATAATGGAATTGGCCCTTGCAGTGGTGGAAGGTCTTTAGCTGAAAGTCAGAGAGTTGTGTGATGTGCAAGTGATGTTCAAGTTGCTGAGAAGCCAGAGGTGTGTGAAGATCCTGAGAAGAGCCAAAACTAATTTCTCTAAGGTCTATGAAAATGGTACTTTTCATGAAGAAAAAGGATGCAGTCCTATACTGTAACTTCTTCCAAAGCCGGGAGGAAAAACAGACCTTACTAAAATACATTCCTAAGGAGATAGCTGTCCTTATGGAATAGCTTCAGGAGACCTGAACCACAAAACAGCACCAGAAGGGGATGAGGTTATTTACAACATAGTAGTAATGCCGCCTCAGATGGAAGGGCTCTGACACCCTCTTTTTGCTTCTGGTGTTGCTGCTAGGCAAACTACAGCAAGAAAAGGAAAACCTCAACTGCCTTGTGAAGGGGTTTACAGCCAGTACCCAGGCTGAACTGACTGAACCTTGAAATCCAGAGGAAACCACCAGTGAAACTTGGGAATTAATGGGGACAGAGGGAAAAGGGGGGAAACGGAGAATAGTAAACGTCATAAACAACCATTTTCAGTTTGATCCCCTGGTGTTCTATTTTATGTACAATCAAAATACAGCTGCTTTCTTGAGTTTGGACAACAGTGGGTTTAAAAGAACAAGGGAAAAAAGTGTGTTCTGATATACTCTTGTTCTGGTAATGTCTGCTAGGTGCCTGTCACATAACTGGTGCTGTGGATGCTGGCCTTGAAAAGCTTGCAGTGCCTCCTAGGTTGCTTATGACAAATGGGAGTTGTTACAAAAAACAAGATAAATAGCACAGGAAAACAGCAAGTGATGAACTTGCTTCAGTAACATTTTCTGTAAGCATTTATGTGAGTGTTTTTGTTTGCCAGGAAGTCCATGTGGAGTAGCATATGCCTGGATGTATGCAAGGTTCATGCCATGAACCTTTGCAAGACAATCTCCAGTTCCCTACTGCTGTTTATAAAAGGTTCAGTCAATCGATCTGGGAGCAGAAGCAATAGTGTGTGTCTGAGGTGAGGAGTTAGCTGCCAAACAGCACACAGCAAACAGGGCAGCAGCTCTGCCTCACAAGGCAGTGTCAGCCTCTGCCTACGCTGGGTTGTATTATCAGGACATGGACTCAGGCAGTGCAGAAGAAGAGATTGGCAGGTTGGGCAAGTAGGAAATTTATGGTAGTAATATTTTACTACAGAAAAGTCCAGCTTATTTGCTTTGCTTTTTTTCCCTTATTTTTCAAATGGTGACCTTTTAGGTTATTATTTTATTTTAAAATATATTTCTGTCTTCTGATAGACATACTCTCTGACAGCACTCAGCTAACTTGAAGAGATGTCTTGAGCCATGTAATCACCAAAGGAAGATATTTTGGTGACTGCTCACTTCCTTGACCCATCTGAAAGCAATGACATGATTTGCATTCTCAACAAGGCTCTGGGCAGCCTGATCTAGCTGAGGATGCCCCTGATTACTGCAGAGGGGATTGGACTGGATGACTTCTGGAGGTCCTTTCCAACCCAAACCATTCCATGATTCATTTGGTGTGCAATGAGTGCATTCCTCTGACCTCCTGTTCATGGGAATAGATTGCCCAGGGAGGTGGTGGAGTCACTGTCCCTGGGGGTGTTCAAGAGAGGTGTGGACTTTGGGATATGGTTTAATGGCCTTGATGGTCTTAGGTTGAAGGTTGGACTCAATGATCTTCCAACCATAACAATTCTATGACCCGAAGCAGTCTTACATCATGTCATTTAGGGAGAGAAAAAAGAAGGTTAGAAGGGTGGGAGGTAAGTCCTACAAGACTTTTATGCTGATTTAGTAGAACTAACTCTGGGCCTTTGATATGGAAATGTATTTGGTTTCCTGCAATTAGCAACCAGCACAGTCCAATCTATACACTTTTGTCCAATATTTAAAACAATTCCTTAAAGATATAGTCCATGGAATAAACTAGAGCTCAGGGGCTGTTTGGGCAGCCTGCATGCTTGCTTCAAGTTTTATGGCCTCTACTTGATGACAATGAACCTAAGAGTTATTTAATAACTGATTATACTTGGTACCATGATAATTCAATTCTTTAATAGTTAGCCTCAACCACCAGAAAAAAACAAAACAAAACCCAAACAAACAAAACACAAAACCAAAACACCCTTGATATTCCAAGCACTATGAATTTACATTTATACTTTATTTTTCAAAAGTAAGTATTTCTCAACCCAAGAGCGAGTAGTGCAATACTTCAGTGTGGATAGATACAGTTCTTGGTGGCTGAGTGAGATGCAGAAATGTGGTGCTGAGGGATCTGGTTTATCACCAGACTTGGCAGATTTAGATAATGGTTGAATTCAATGATTTTAAATGTCTGTTCCAACTAAATTCAATGCAGTGGATCACAGTGAGCCAGAGGAGAATGCTGGTAGCTGTGAGTCCCAAATGTAGATGCATGTTCTCATAGCCAGGTAGACATTATGATCTTATTTATGATCTTAGTGTCCTCAAGCATAAAAGCCCTGCGTGCTGGGGCACTGCTGGCTCTCAGAGACCCATCTTACAGCTGAGGTAAAGTTCAGCTCTGGGTGCCTGTTTCTCGGTCCTCACCAAGCCACACATTTGCCCAGTAAGGCTTCTGGCATGAGTTTGATTAGATTAAAGCTCGAGAACTGCCATGGAACAAAGTCAGCTCTGTAACCGCATCTGCACGCATACCATTGCCTTGCCATGTTCCCTCCACCAGCTGCAGCTCAACGTGTGCCAAATAGTTTCAGTGCTGGAGTCTGGGTTGAGTATTGACGGAAGTGAAGTGTTTGGGAGGAGATGTAGTGCAAGGGTAGGGGCAGAGTATGGGCACAGTGATCCTGGTGAGAGGCAGCAGGATAAGCACCAAGACTGCAGTCAGAGCTGTCTCTATAGGCTGGTGATGCTTTTCCAAGAATCCTTACAGCAGCACGGAGCATTGGCATGCTTAAATACTTGATATTTTTAACTTCCAGTTTACCTACCCTAAAAGACATTTATTCAATATACGTGTTTACACCAGATGTAATAGCCCAGAGAAATCTCTGTATGCTGTAAGGAGAGTATGTGTCTAAGTACATAGAATCATAGGATTGTTTCTGCTGGAAACCACCTTTAAGATCATTTAGTCCAACCATTACCTAACTCTTCCAAGTCTGGTGCTCACAGTAATTCTGTGGGCAATGTGTAAAATAATGTACTTAATCCAGTCCAAGTTTATTAGTATTTGTAGTGGCATTGATAGTATTTATTAACCAAACAAAACAGAATTCTGGTACTCATTTTCTTCTAGATGTGTTAGAAGGTTTAGCAACTTAGCCCACACTTAGCCTTTGGAGGTTACAGTATAGCAGCACTTTCTTCACATTTGTGTCAAACAAGACAGAACCCAGCCACCCCCAGCTGAAGAGCAAAATGATTTATTGTCACAGGCTACAGACACTGCTTGTGCTAAAGCTTTGTCTTCTTGTCAGCCTGAAAGACTCTTCCAATTAATGCCCGTTTGCACTTGCCATGTAAACTGCTGAGGGTGATGGGCCTCAATTTCCGTAGCTGCTACCTGATAGCCAGGGCCTGTCGCTGAAAATCTAACAGGTCATTCAATGCTAGTCAACAAAAGACCCATGAAGCCTCATTTCACACCATGTATTATTTAGCATACCTACACAAAGTGATTTTTTTTAAAATCTCAGGGACTCCTCTGTGCTGTAATCAGGCCACATGTGCCCCTGCAGCCTGGTCCCATAGCATCCCTCTCTAGCAGGTTCTGTCTATTGCAGAAACCGCTCATAGCTCTGTCACCAGACCAAGTCTCCCCAGCATTATTTAAAGCACCTGCTTCCCAGAATGGTAGCTGTCTCAAGGGACCTCCAGGGATCTAATCCAATCCCCCTGCTGAAGCAGGGCTGCCCAGAGTAGGATGCACAAAGACAAATCTGGCTGGGCTTTTAAAGTCTCCAGAGAAGAAGACCCTGCAACTGCTCTGGGCAGCCTGTTCTAGTGCTCTGTCACACTCAAAGAAGTAGTTCTTTATTTTTAAATGAAACCTCCTGTGTTCCAGGTTGTATCTCTTGCCCCTTTTCAGCGGTGCCTAGTGACAGGACAAGATCCCCATCCTTTAGATATTAAGAAGATTCCTCCTCAGCCTTCTCCAGGCTAAAGAGCCTCAGGTCTCTCAGCCTTCCATCAAAAAAGAGATCATAGAATCATAGAATAGTAAGGTTGGAAGGGACCTCAAGGGTCATCTAGTTCCAACCCTCTGCCAGAGATCCTCCTCTTCCCTCATCTTGTTCACTGCCCTCTGGTGAACTCTCCCTGTCTCTCCTGAACTGGGAAGCCCGGTTTCCAAAGGAACATTTTGTGGGTTTCCTGGTTGGAATGCCTCAGGTTTGGAAAACCTGTGGTGTTGGAAGGTCCTGGCTGAGCTCCAGCTGTGGGTGCTGCTGGGTGGCACGGTTTGAGGCTTCCCAGCTCCTGCTGCTGCCACCTCCACCCTTTCAAAAGCTATACCTCTCCCTGTGCCCCTTCTTTGTCTGCTTGTCCTGAATGCTGATGCTCTGTTAGGTTCCACAATACATCTTCATGAGTGAACTGTGGTATAGATGTATGTTTAGTACCTTGGACATTTTCTTTGCAGTAGGAGGATTGTTGCTATTGATTTCAGATACAATTACTGGATTGCTAAGTGCCAATTCTAAGGTCTTAAATTTCTATTTAAGCTATTCTTTTGTTCTCTAGTTTGTACATATAGTTTGTAGAGAGTGTCTTGTAGAGAGTTATTTAAGAGGGAAATTTCTTTATCAGTAGAAACAAACAAGCTCAACAAAACCCAACATGGTAATACAAGTTTTTGGCCCGGTAACATAATTTTTAAATAGATTTCTGGAAAATCAGGACAACAGCAGGGTGCAAATAATGCTTTGTTCTTACAGGGACAGAATCTGGGCTTTTTTTCCTTGGATCTTTTTTTTTTTTTTTTTTTTTTTTTCTTGGTTTTTTTTTTTTTTTTTTTTTTTTTTCCTTTTCTAAATTGTCATGAGAGTAAAGTTGCCTGCAGCGACTGGAGGGCTTAGTATTCCTCGTCCATCTCCTGAGTGTCACCTGCTAAGGTGAGGAGTCTGGAAAAAGCCTGGACACATTATGTATGGGTGGCCTTTTGTTTATGACAGACAAAGGCAAAATCCTCTGGATTACTGGAAGCTATCATATAACACACAAGATGGAGTTACTATTATTCTTTTCTAAGACATATTGTGTTTCCCTTGGGCAGAGAAAAGAAAGTGCAGCCAATCCTGGGAGGGTAGCTCCTATTAAAGATTTATGCAAGCCTGAATTATTTGGCTTTAAACTTTTTTTTCCCCCCCTTTTTTTAATAAGAGGGATGCTTTCTTTAGGCGCAGAGTACTGAAGGAGATAGTATCACTGGTAATCCTTGGCTTAGGCACAGAGCTCCTAAATGGTTTGAATTAGGTAGAAGATGAGACTTTGATTTATTTATTTTTTCACCTCTGCTTTGTTTCTGCATTTAAGGTTTCACAGCAAAATTTCCCACTGAAATAGCAATTTGGCAAGTTTTTGCCTTCTGTGTAAGGTGGGGTTTTTTTGTTGTTTTAGTTGTATGCGTTCAGCAAAACAGCTTTGAAGCTGTTGAACTGTGTAAATGTTATATTAACATTTTCTTTTGCAATTATAGACATTTACTTGCTCTTGTTGAAATAGCTCTTTCAAGGGGAAGGGAGGAAAGCAGAAAGTGAAAGTACACAAAGAAATGAAAAAGTAGCCGTGTGCTCGTTTTAATTTCGGAAATAAATCATTTCAGCTTCTAATTTACACTTCTCTGAGATTGTGGTTAAGGATAGACAAACAAAGAACACTGGAAGAAATAATTTCATTTTTGTCCCTTTGTTACATTAGATCACTTAATTTCCACTGTTTGGTTTGCATATGGAGATTTGGCCAATGAGTCCTGATCTTTGAATTTGCTGAGTGGCGCTGAGGAGAGCTCCAGGAGGCTCGTGTCCATCAGCCTGCAATTCACAAATTACAAAGTGATAAGCAATTGCCCGAAATAAAGATGACAAATAATGTGAATTAGCTATTAGTCCAGAGGGCTTCAAGCTCCTGTGGCTTGATTAAATTAAGTCTAGTGTGCTTAACTCAAAGTGGTGACTGATCCTCCAGGAAAAAGCCCCATATAATCCAGTACAAATTATGATATTTTATTTTATGGGTTTATGGAGTTCTGCTGGGTCACCTGATAATTTCTCTGGATAATTTCACAGTTGGACTCGATCTTAAAGGTCTTTTCCACTTGAAATAATTCTAAGATTCTGTGAACTCAGATTAATCTCTCCTGATTTAACCTCACAACGCTTTTTGTTTTCCACACTGGTGATATTTGTTCTTTTGAATATACTTTGCCATGTGATTATTGTATTTAAAGTAGGATTTCTGATCGAAAGTGTAACTTATATTTCAGTGTGCTCACAGTTTGTGTGATGCAGCTTCTTTTCTATCAGTGCTTATCATTGCAACAGATTATTTTTTTTTTCTTTTTTTTTTTTTTTTTTTTCCCTTGCTGCCAAGCCAATGCCAGGAGCATATTTGTGTTGTTACTGTTGCTGAGCAACTGTGATCTCTTCACTAGGTCTGACAGTTGCTTTCTCTCTAGGAGAGCAGAGATGCAAGAAGGACAGATGCATTGATCCTCAACGCATTATCAGATCTTGTCACACACCCGCTTTGAGAAGCTGATAGCATCTAATAATCTTACTCAAGACTCATTTTACACATCGTTGAGCTTTTACCGTTCAACTTAGAAAAATGCATTGTGGTGGTCTGTCAAGGCAGGGAGGTCAATAATTAAGCCGCTTTTCATCAAAAAAAAGACCCCAAACCACCCCAAACTATATGCTTTTAAAGAGGTTTGGTTGGTGTAGAAGTGTCTTTTGTGCCATTTAGAAGCTGCAGATATTAATGTCTGTGTTGGTCCTCATCGGTGATCTGCACTTTGTGCAGACATCAGAGCAATGCATCTTCTGCTCAACAGCAAAAGCCATGGTAGCAATCAGAACATCAGTCACTGTCAGATTCTAACCCAGGGTAACTAGAAGTGGTGGAAGCACAGAATGCCTGTAGTTGGAAACAACCTTTAAGATCACCAAGTCCTCTCATTATCTAGCTCTACTAAGTCTGGTTCTAAGCCATGTTTCTCAGCACCACATCTCCCTGTCTTTCGAAGACCTCCAGGGATGAGGATTTAGCCACCTCCCTGGAGAGCCTGTTCCAGTCTTTGACAATCCTTTCGGTCAAGAAGTTGCTTCAAATGTCAAATCTAAACCTCCTCTGGTACAACTTGAGTAGTTGCATTATCCTTATTGGAATCTATTACAATCCTTAAACTGTAGAAAGTGAAAATGATTGATCATATACAGTTAGAATGGTGGTCTGTGGACAAGTAGATCAGGGCTGAAGAACTTGCCAAATGACCAACTATTCCTAATAACAAATGAATTGAAACCAGGTGACACAAAAACTTGCAGAGCAATCTGTAAGCCTAGCAAGTAACTGAGGAAGAAAAAAGAACAGTTAAGGCTGGAAAGACCACAGTAGAGAAAGCTGAGTTGTCGATCTACGTGTAGGACTTCCTGTAAAGGCGATTTGTGATGCTCTGTCCTCAAAACTTTGTGTCACAAGGAAATGTGCCAGCAGTACCATCTCAAGACAAATTGCCAGAAAAATTAATTTTTGGACCAAATCTGTAAAATTAATACTACAAACCAGCAAGGCCAGACAGCCTTTACCCTGGGTTTAACAGGACTCTGCTTGAAATTGAGCTGTGAATTGAGAATTTCTTTTTTTTTTTTTTTTTTNATTACAATCCTTAAACTGTAGAAAGTGAAAATGATTGATCATATACAGTTAGAATGGTGGTCTGTGGACAAGTAGATCAGGGCTGAAGAACTTGCCAAATGACCAACTATTCCTAATAACAAATGAATTGAAACCAGGTGACACAAAAACTTGCAGAGCAATCTGTAAGCCTAGCAAGTAACTGAGGAAGAAAAAAGAACAGTTAAGGCTGGAAAGACCACAGTAGAGAAAGCTGAGTTGTCGATCTACGTGTAGGACTTCCTGTAAAGGCGATTTGTGATGCTCTGTCCTCAAAACTTTGTGTCACAAGGAAATGTGCCAGCAGTACCATCTCAAGACAAATTGCCAGAAAAATTAATTTTTGGACCAAATCTGTAAAATTAATACTACAAACCAGCAAGGCCAGACAGCCTTTACCCTGGGTTTAACAGGACTCTGCTTGAAATTGAGCTGTGAATTGAGAATTTCTTTTTTTTTTTTTTTTTTACTTCAGAGTGGCCTCTGCATAAGGGAAGGTGGGCACAACCCAAGCCTTCAGGAAAGGGCTCGGGCACCACCAGGGCTGTGGCAGCTGTTTAAGCATGACTCTAGCAGTAAAAGAGGTCTGGTACAGTTATAATAAAGAAGCTGATGATCACCTTTGAGTATACAAATCAATAATAGTCATCATTGCTCCTGCAGAGAAGGGAAGCAATGAAGCACCACTCTCTGGAGTGGTTCCTGGCAGGGACTGTTGGTGACTGTAACTGGCAGGTGTACCTCCTGGTGATTTGGGCTGCCCCAGCACTTGGGTTTCCTTTCATGGAAAGCAAATGTAAAGAAACACCAGTCTTGTCAGGACCAGGAGATGAGACTTGGCAATCACCTGCCTCCAGACATGAGCAACTATTCAGGTCTTCGTAATCTAAGCACCATTGTAGTTAGTAAGGGGTGGGAGGGAGCCTTTTCATACATATGGGAGGGAGGGGTTGGGCAAGACCAAATATAAAAAAAAAAAAATCCACAAAATGGTAAATAAAGTTAAATTGTCATTAGACCAAAGGGAAAAATAATTTCTTGGGATGGTAGGAAAGAAATGAAACAAAGAATGAAACTAAACGATGTGAGGGACAGAACAACCTGACTTGCATTTTTCAGTTTAAAAGATACAAATAGGGGAAGATGTATCTTCCAGGCACCAGGACAACCTGGGGTTATGAGAAATGCTGGATAAAAAGCAGTGGATTTGCTTGTAAGGCATGAGCTAGGGTGTGTTACTGTGATGGTTTGGGAGTTACTTGCCCACCCACTCTATGTAAATCACCCAGACTAGACTCAGCCAGCTGGAAGTTAAGGAATGAAGCTTTATACTCACAGCTTAGCACAATGTACAAGCAAATATTTACAATATACAGGAATATTTACAGCAATATACAAGTTAAAGGTAATACAGAAACACAATCCCCCTCCCAGAAATCAGAGTCCCCAGGAGGGGCTCCCAACCACCCTTCTCACCCCTCTACCTTATCCCAGGTTCTGCCTTACGTGCAAGGTGAGTTTGGAGGATCAGCAAGAGGAGTTAGAAGCAGAATGATTAGTTGGGTTAACAGCAGAAGCCAAGGGAGAAGACACACTGACTCTGACAGAGACTCTGTCTTATCTATGTTTGTGTCCTTGTTTTTATACATCTCAGCAAGCCTGTGAGTGAAGCAGACATCACCATTGCTTTCTTTTCACAGCCTATAATATAATTTTTTTTCATTAAAATATTCCTATTAGCTTCAAACCAGCACAGTTACACACAGCAGAGAGTTTAAAACAGCTGCTGGGAGTGGGATTTTTTTTTTTTCCCCCAGGGTAAATTATAGAATGGTAAGGTTGGAAGGAGATCTCAAGGATCATCTAGTTCCAACCCTCTGCCATAGGCAGGGACATCTCCCACTAGTACAGGTTACTCAAGGCCTTGTCCAACCTGGCCTTGAACACCTCCAGGGAGGGAGCAGCCACAACCTCCCTGGGCAACCTGTTCCAGTGCCTCACCACCCTGGCTGTATCAGAAGTGGTGTGACCAGCAAAACCAGAGAAGTGATTGTCCCACTCTACTCAGTGCTGGTGAGGCCACACCTCAACTTCTCAGTGCCACTTTGCAGTGGTTGAAAGTGTGCCTTCCCCAGCACTCATCTGGGCTGACACTGTAGAGGTTTCAAATGGACATGGGAGCCGACAGATGAGCAACATCCCTTAGGTGCTACACAATATATATGACATTGCTCACAGCATTTGTGCCTAAACCTGTCTGTGAGTTCCTACAGTTTAGATGACAGCCTTGAAAAGAAATAGCTGTTAACTGGGAATGCTTGCCTTCTACAGTTTTGGGGTTTGTGTTTTGTTTTGGTTTTTTTTGTTTTTCTTTTAATGTGTAGGTTTTATTTCTCAGCCAGTTTCAAATCTATTAGGTCAGTTTAACTCATACAGGAGCTTGCACTGGCCCACGTTCAATGTTCACCACTGAATTTGGAGAGCTGAAAGGACAATAATGGCTTCTCTTATGGATGGATCACAGGATCACCAAGGTTGGAAGAGCCTCAAAGATCATCAAGTCCAACCCATTACCACAGACCTCAAGACTAGACCATGGCACCAAGTGCCACGTCCAAGCCTGCCTTGAACACCTCCAGGGACGGTGACTCCACCACCTCCCTGGGCAGCCCA
>WBNM01010877.1:43351-77652 GCA_013399055.1 Ramphastos sulfuratus | reverse complement strand
TTTTTTTTTTTTTTAGCTTACAGTGCCGTTTGTGTTACGGGAGCTATTTGGTGCCTCGAAGACTTTGTAGAGATTATTGTGGAAATTATTAGGTGAGAGTTCTTGACATGAAGGGCAGAACTGCTTGACTCTTTCCTTGAATCGGCTGTACCTTGCTCTAGTAGCTTCATGCATAGCCAAAAGATTTAACAGTGCATGGAGCTACTTTGAATACACACAGTTATTTCAGCACCAGTGGCATTCCTCATCAAACACTGAAAACTCTGCAGGTTTGCGTCTGGGAAATGAAGCATAATATGTGATTGTTGTCAACATTTCACTTCTTGAGTTGTCATATGTGGCTCAAATATTTTACAGCAATAAATATAGAATCATAGAATCACTAAGGTTGGAAAAGGCCTCTGTGATCAAATCCAACCACTGACCCAACACCACCATGCCCACTAAACCATGTGCTCAAGTGCCATGTCTACGTGGTTCTTGAACACCTCCAGGGATTCTGATTCCACCACCTCCCTGGGCAGCCTGTTTCAACGCCTGACTGCTCTTACAGGAAAGAAATATTTCCTCTTACCTGATCTAAACCTCCCTGGCACAATTTCAGACCATTTCTTCTCATCTTATCACTAGTTACTTGAGAGAAGAGACCAAAACACACTTTACTCAACATCCTTACAGACATATAGAGCAAGGAGATCTCCCTTCAGCCTTGCCTTCTCCAGACAAAACAACCCCAGCTGCTCTTCAGAAGAGATGTTCTCCAGACCCCTTACCAACTTTGCCCATCTCTGGACCTTTACAAAAGGCAAATGAGAACAAGTATTGCATAACAACAAAAAGCCCTGACATGGTGGCTTGTGCAGGATAAAACTTTTTTGTGGAGCAATCTGGAAGGCAGTGCCTGGAATCACTGCTGCTTGCCTTGCTCTACACAAGGAATATTTTTGTTTATCACAGTTTAAAGAATGGTAGAGCAGTCTGTGATTGAGCTCTGGTGTTTGTTTATCTGTATTCTAACTTGAGGCATGATATCATTAGGCTTAAAGATTGTGCTTAATCTGTGTTTATTCTTCCTATGACTTGATGTATTACTCAGTACCTCAATGTATTATTAGCTGATCTTAATAGAGCTTTTTATTACTGTCTGAGCTTTTTCATGTTTCAGGTGGCTTGCCTGTGCTTCAGGCAGGGCAGGCTTCTAACTGCAGCACAGAAGCTGCTTTTAATTCATTGAAAGCAGATGTCACAGGAAGATCTTAGTCAGGATCGCATGAAATGGATATCCAGCTTGTGCAGTAGAAAATATGATTGGAGACCAACTTGTGGAAGTCCCATAGTGTTGGAGCATTTCGGTGTTTGGTTTGTGGTGTGGTTTTCACTGTGTTTTGTTTGGGGGTGGTTGTTATTGTTGGTATGTTACTCCTGTTTTTTGAAAACATAAGAGATGACTAATTATAGTACCTAGCAAAATCTGGTCACATCACAGTAAGATTCTTAAGGTAGAAACATTTTACAGTCAGAAGCATCTATCTAAAAGGAGAATTTTGTTGTCATGTGTGAAGAGGGGAAACAAGAGAGAAACTACCATATAGCCTATGCTTTTTCTTACCCTCCTATCCTTGATACCTAGTAGGGAATGGCACTGGGTACTGAAGTGCTCATTCGCATCACTGTGCAGAAGACGTTTCTTATGAAATGCAGTTTTGCCTTCCTATGTACCTTTCCTCCATGCCTTTCTATTTCTAGCTATGTAACACCTTGTAAATCATGTGAGGGAGGAGTTGATTTGTGCTATTTGTGATCCATAATTATAAGTTTCTCTGTTTTAATGTTGTTATGGATGATATTTGTAATTTTCCTCTCCAATCTCTGAGCCATGCTGTGCTGTAATTTTATTTTTTTTTTCCACTAGTTCCTTTCAAAGAAACAAAAGTATTTTGGCACCTGAGCTGTCCTACTCAATATGAATAGTAGGCAAAATGTTTTCTTGGCTGCTTAAATCACACACATAATGTTTTGGGTGGGGAGAGGGAGAGAAAGACCTACTGAAAACAAGGCTTTTACCATCTGTAAAACCAGAACTTAATAGTGACTTTATTACCAACCAGCGTGGGTCACATCTCCTGGGCCAAAAGCCACAAGAGCCAAGATACCATTTCCTACCTCCCCACTCATGCACTTCCCTGAAGCCAGGGGAACCCTAGAGAGTGTTAGAGATATCCTCAGTGCAGCAAGGGGTTGTGCTTACAGTGCTTTGGGTATAGCAGGGGACTCTGCCAATTCGTTCAGGTTAATGTCCTTTTGTTGTAATGCAGATGACAACATGACACAGAATCACAGAATTGTCAAGGTTGGAAGTGACCCCAAGGACCATCTAGTTCAAACCGCCCTGCCATGGCCAGGGACACTCTCCACTGGATCAGGTTGCCCCGAGCCACACCCAGCCCAGCCTTAAAAACATCCATGGAAGAGGCTTCCACCACCTCCCTGGGCAACCTGTTCCAGTGTCTCAACACCCTCATGGTGAAGAACTTCTTCCTAACATCCTTGGATCCATTTCACTTAGTCCTATCACTACCCAACACCCTAAAAAGTCCCTCCCTAGCTTTCCTGTAGGCTCCCTTCAGATATGGGAAGGCCACAATAAGATCTCCTCAGACCCTTCTCTTCTGCAGGCTGAATGCCCCTAACTCTCTCAGCCTGTCCTCACAGGAGAGGTGCTCCAGCCCTCTGATCATCCTCATGGCCCTTCTCTGGACATGTTCCAGCATGTCCATAATTGCCAAATCGCTCATCAGACCAGCCAAATCTGAGGGGAAAAAACCTCCACAACAGTAAAAAGAAGTGAAAAGGAGGCTGGGGAGCGACCTTATTGTTCTGTACAACTCCCTGAAAGGAGGTAGAAGACAGATAGGTGTTGGTCTCTTCTCCCTAGTAACAAGTGATAGAACAAGAAGCAATGGCCTCAAGTTGCACATTGGAACAGGCTGTCCAGGAAAATGGTGGAGACACCATCCCTGGAGGTGTTCAAAAACATGTATAGGCATGGCACGTTGGGACATGGTTTAATGGTGGTGGTGGTGGTGTTGGGTGGATGGTTTAACTCGATTTATCAGGTCTTTTCCAGATGAAGTAATTCTATGATAGTTTTGAAAGAGAAGTGATGCGTTTATGGCACTGCTGCTGGGCTTTGGAGGAGACAAGTGGCTGTGCGATAAGGCATATAGTGCCACTGCTACCTTATCAGTCAAAAGTGTGGAGCAGAGGAAGGGATGTGTTGGGAAAATTACAGCTGAAAATAAGTAGGTGTCAGGAGGTTTCGTTTGGGCATGTACCAAAGCCATTGATTATGAAGAGATTTACTGTTCGAGGTTCTTTATTTACAATATAACTGAAGTCAACTATTGCAGTCCTACAGCAAGGACTATGATTTTTAGAGGTTTTTAATGGACTTCTGTGGAGTCACAAGCATAAACTTTGAAATAACATTGGATAAGAAAGGCAATATCCTTTCCTTTCCACGTATTTGTTATGTTGCATTCTGCTCTCTGTTACACAAGGTATAAATCTGGAGCTAGCTCCATGATGTTCAAAGCATTGATCCCCCATATACAGCAGTAGAACTGGCAGCAGAAATGGGGCTAGGCAACTTATTAAACTCTTTAGAGGCTGAGTCTATCCTACCCACTACCTCCTTTTCTTTTTCCAAAGTTATATTATTGGCTAGTTTCAGCAGAGCCTCACATGTCATTTTCAGTGTAATCTTTGCTGATTTTTTTCCCTTACAGTCTATTTTCTCCTCGCACTGTGTACGAGGAGATTTTGCAACACTGAACACCAGAAAAATATGCCAAGTTCTTCAGACTGATGCTAGGAAGGAAAATGATATTACTGCATGTGCATTGTACTTCTCCTTCTGATGATACTGAAGTACAGAATCACAGATCCATTTCTGTTGGTAAAGATCTCTAAGATCATCAAGTCCAACTGTCAAACCAACACCATCATGCACACTAAATCATTTCCCAAGATGTCATGTCTACATGCTTTTTGAACACTTCTAGGGATGCTGACTCCACCTCCCTGGGCAGCCTGTTCCGACACCTGACCCCTCTTTCAGTTTGGATATTAGGAAAATTTTCTTTATTAAACCTCCCCTGGTGCAACTCAAGGCTGTTTCCTTTCCTCTTATCACTCATTCCTGGGGAGGAGAGGCTTACACCCACCCAGCTCAAACCTCGTTTCAGGGAGTTGTAGAGAGCCAGAAGGTCTCCGTCAGCCTCCTGTTCTCCAGACTAAACAACCCCAGTTCCCTCAGTTGCTCTTCACGAGAGTTTTTCTCCAGACCTCTAACCAGCTTTGTTGCCATTCTCTGGACCCACTCTGTCAACTCAATGTGCTTTTTGTAGTGAGGCTCCAGTACTGAACACAGTATCCAAGGTGTGGCCTCACCAGTGATTATTTCAGTTTGCACTACCTTTTTTGGGGGAAGGGTAGCAAGGTGGAAAGGAAAACACAAAATAAGCAAGCAGGTAGAAGGGCTGTTCCAAAATAGTATCACCAGAAGGGAAAGCACCAACAAATTTCAAGCTGTGGGGAGTAATAAGGTTCAACATCATCTAACACACCATCTAACCTTGCTAGGGAAGTCAGATCATGACTAAACACTCAAAAATCATAGAACCATTAATGTTGGAAAAGACCTCTAAGATCATCAAGTCCAATTGGCAACCCAACACCAGCATGCCCACTAAACCATGTCCCAAAGTGTCATGTCTACACTGTTTTTGAGCACTGAAGAAAAAAAAAAAAACAAAACTGAAAGCATGCATCCAGGTATCTTTCAATTATCAAATAAGGTTCCAGCTGGATCTTGAAAGTCATGTTTCTATCTGCTTGGGTAAGGTTTGTAAGCTCATCTGTGTTTCCAGTCAAATTTCTTGCCCAGATAGGGAGGCTTTCACAGCAGGCTTTTTTTCAACCTTTTAAAATGTGCTTTTGGTAGACAGAACAGGCCTGCATCTTATCTCCGTGATATGCCAGAATTGAGTAGAGCAGAAAGAGATCTGCAAACCACAAAGCAGCTGCTTCAGATGGCTGGTAAGCACGTGAAGCAATGCTGCCAGGTGTAGCTGCTACTGCCATAAATGTTTCTAATACTTCTCTAGAACAGCACTAGCGATTTGTTGTTTACCAGTGCGCTGGTTTGAGGCTGATTGGAATATTTTAATGGAGAAAATTAGATTATAGGCTGTGAAAATAAAACAATGATGATGTCTATTTCACTCATAGGCTTGTTGAGATGTATAAGAACAAGAACACAAACAGATAAGACACTCAGAGAGTCTCTTGGTCTCTCTAGCTTTTTGTCTGCTGGCCTCTCTGCTAACCTAACCAACCACTCTGCTTCTAACCTCCCTGGCCAATCCTCCAAACTCACCTTGAGTGTAAGGCAAACCCTGGGGTAAGGTAGAGGGGTGGAAAGAAGGTGGAAGGGTGGTTGGGAGCCCCTCCTGGGGATTTTGATTTCTGGGAGGGGTGTTGTGTTTCTGTATTACCTTTAACTTGTATATTTCTGTAAATATTCCTGTATATTGTGTATATATCTGCTTGTATATTGTGCTAAGCTGCAAATAGAGCTTCATTCCTTAACTTCCAGCTGGCTGAGTCTAGTCTGGGTGATTTTATAAAGTGTGGGTGGGCAGGTAATTCCCAAACCACCACAACCAGTAAGGCTTTCTATGCCCAGGCTCTCAAGAAAAACTGCCCTTTTTTTTTTTTTTTTTTTTTTTAATTATCTCATGTCCAATTATATAAACCCATGGATAGAAAACATCCTTGACATCTGTTTATGTACAAGTCCATGTTATGGAGTTGTTAGACAAGAACAGGAAAAACTCTCCTGAGGCAGCCCCGATGCTAACATTTCATAGGAATCACAGAAAACACTCAATTATTTCATTGAAGTACTATTCACAGTTAATCTCAGTGTATGGCACAGGTAACTGCTAGTTTTCTTTCATTCCAGTTTAAAATGAGCAGTGAGTACTAAGCCAAAGGCTGTAGGCTTCTCATAAGAATAAACTAATTCAGGGCATGGTTTAGTGGGCCTAGTGGTGATGGGTTGGTCTTAGAGGTCTTTTCCAACCTTAGTGATGCTATGAGTCCAAATCAAAGTTGCTGGTATGAAGTCAGGTATGTGTGGGTGCTTTTCCCACAACAGCTATGCTCCTTACTGATCTGTAAGCCTTTTGTTAATGATGGCACTGCTTTAGGTAAAGTGTTGCCTGCATCTACAACTCATCTTGGCAGCACTTGGACTTAGGTGCTAGAAGAATCTGCTGAGTCTGTACTGAGTGGGAGAGATGGGTTACCATTTTTGAGCAAAACAGGGTTGTTCATCTTTCATGAGATGCAGGATTTTTTTCAAACAGGCAGTGTGTTCTCTTTGAAGAACAGAACACGCTGATTGTTGGACTTTCTAAAAGACAAAATTAGATGTTGGGACTTAAAGGAAGAAGAGAAATATTGCCAAAGAGGCAGTAGAGATGTAAAAAGCTGCACACAAAGTATTAAGGACAAGTCATTGCTCTTCCTTGCAAATGAATGAATGAGGGATGAAGGGGGGAATGCAAGAGGTGAGAGCTTGTATTGGAAAGTGTAGTAGTACCTGCAGATAAGAGAAAAAAAAACCAAACTGTGTGACCATATGAGTTCACTCTTACTTTCTTAATTGTCTTCTTTAAATACTAGCTTATTCTCTTATCGATCTCTCTAACAGTATTATACACTTTTGTTAACTGGTTTCAATATTGGGGAGTAGAAAATAATAAAGAAAAAAAAATCTGTATCTTCTCAGTAGGTTATAGGTTCAGGGGGTTACTTGGGTCAGTTTGCTGATGGTGATTAGTTTTCACAGAGGAACTCTTAACCTCAGCCTGATGCAAGAAGCAGAGAACTTACTAAGTTTTAGGAAGTCTTTTGTCACTCTAGGGTGATTTGGATAGGTGCAGCAGAGTTAGTGGCAAAACCCTGAGGTCTTCTGATTCAACTGCAAAATTCCAGTTGCTTCCAGGAGTGCATGTCACAGGCTGAATATAAGCTAGGGAAATTTGAAGTAAGCTTTCAACTCCAAAAGTGGTTCCTTGAAGGAGAAACTCCATATGCTTTGGAGCATGTTAGAGATAGCTTGCTCAGATGCCACCTTCACAGTCCATAAATAAAGGCTTCATAGTCTGGTTTCTCTCAAAAACTAAGCTCTCTCCTCACCTCTGAGCACATGACAAAGCAGAGAGAACAAGCTATACCTAAGTGAGAAACCAGTGGATGGAGGTGGCAATAGTTAGTAGTTCTGTATTCACTGTGGTTTCTGATGGCAGTCAGATGAAAAGTGAAGAGTTGGTCCAGTAGGGATGCTGGAATCATTCTTTCATAGTGTGTTGCTAATGATCCCCATGGTAATCATCCTATTGATTTCAGAGACAATTTAAACATTGGGTATTCAAAGCTGAACTGAAAATAGTTAATTAGTTTCATCTATCCACTCTTCTGTAGTTATGCATGGCCAGAAGCTACAGGATTCCTACACAATGCAAACCTTCCTAAGAAGACGCAGGTCCTCTTTACCCATGATGTAAGGAAAAAAACATAGTTTGTTTGAAGGAAAAAGCAGAACAAAACAAAACCCAACAAAAATATACCTTAACAAGCTTCCAAATAGAACTTCACAGATTCTGGTAGCTTTTTTTTAATGGCTCCTGAGAGGAGTCCTAGTACTCTGCTCTGGTGAGACCTCACCTGGAGTAGTGTGTCTAGCTCTGGGGCTCTCTACACAACAAAGACGTGGATCTGCTGGAGAGGAGGGCTGGAGCACCTCTTCTATGAAGACAAGAGTTGGGGCTGTTCAGACTGGAGAAGAGAAGCCTTATGGGAGACTTGAGAGCACCCTTCCAGCACCTGAAGGGGGCTACAGGAGAGCTGGGGAGGGACTGTTTACAAGATCATGTAGCACAAGGACAAGGGGCAATGGTTTAAAGGGCAATGGTTTAGACTGGGCTTTAGGAAGAAGCTCTTTATTTTGAGGGTGGTGAAACAATGAACAGATTGCCCAGTGAAGTTGTGGAGGCCTCATCTATGGAGACATTCAAGGTCAGGCTTGCTGGGGCTTTGAGCAACCTGATCTAGTTGGAGATGTCCCTGCTTACTTCAGGGGGTTTGGACTAGCCAACTTCTAGAGGACTCTTCCAGACCAATGCATTCCATGATTCTAGCAAACACCAGCATATATGTTTGATAATGTTCTTCTAGAGACTCAAAACCTGCCTGGACATGTTCCTGTGTGACCTGCCCTTAGGTGATCCTGCTTTGGCAAGAGGGTTGGACTTGATGGTCTTCAATGGTCCTTCCAACCTCTACCATTCTATGATTAAGATATCTTGCATGCTAAAACATAGGATGTCTTCACTCATCTAAAAATGAAAAAAACTTCTGTCACAAGAGCATGAAAACTTCCATCACTTACAAGAGCCCCTCCTCAGGCTCTGAGAGTGAGATGATTCTGTTCAACCAGCTATTCATCAACTTCTTTTAGAGCAAAAGTGACCTTACACTCTGGCATTGCAACATATTCTGCTACTAATATATGCTTGAGTAATGAACAAAAAGTATATTTGGTCTTGTTGTTTTAACTTCATCTTCACCTCAAACTGATGCTAGTTACTGGCAGTTGACATGGAAAGGACTGAGTTTATAATTAAGAAAAAAAGTTGTTTCCCAAGGTAGGTAAAGAAGAGCTGTCTGGAAACCAGAGAGAGAAGGGGTAGACAGCATTGGAAGTTTTGAAAACTCAGGGATGAAAAGGGATAAGGACAGTTTGTTCTGGACCATTATAATGAATCAGGAAGCAATTGGGCTTAAGTTCAAAAGGAAAACAGTTCAAGACCCTGTGGTAAGATCCAACAGTTTACCTCTGGATGTGCAGACTGGTCATACCCTGAGTTTAACACTTCCAGTCAGGCAGGCTTGCAGCTGCTTCGCTTCATCCCAGCAGAGTGAAGAGCTGCAGCAAGCCAGTTGCAGCAGAGCAGGGAGTCCAGCCCTCCCAGGTGGTTACTCAGAGAATTCTTTTGTCATGCAGTGTAAGGGCAGCCCTACTGCAAATGCGCAAGTGTGAGAAATCAGCTCAGTTGTCTCCACTCTTCATGCAGTGTGCAAGTTTCTGCTTGCAAGAAAGAGAAAGGAGCAAGCACTCTTGGGCACAGCACTTTTGTTGGGGTGGGTTTTTTCCTGCCTGTCCTGCCAGGGAAGCTTGTTCTGTCTCAGTCTCACTCTCCTGTATAGAGTGGCATGTAAACACATGCCAGACTGCATGGGATAGTTATGCTACAGGCAAATCTCCAAGAAGGGTAACACCAAGACCATCACACTACTTTCTTGTGTAACTTACAGAAGGCTGAACTCACAAGTCACTCTGTTGTCAAGAATTTTCTTTTCTTACTTTCAAAGATTTTTCATTGTTTTAAAAGTGAGGATGGGTGAGTGCCACGCCAGTTCTTTGTTTTCACCCAGCACACACTTGCACCCAGGAGCCAATTTTGACCCAAGATGAGAGAGAGCCAAATACATTGGAGGCAATGCTTGCCAAGCTCTATTAGCCTGTTAGGAGCAATTAAGGGAATGAAATGTAAAATCTGCACTCTAATTCTACACTTTCTGTCCAGCCACAATGTTCATGCCTCTTGTCCACCCAACAGTGACAGCTTTTGAAAAGGAAGAGGTGTTGGGGGTGAGTCTGGAGATCACTTCATTGAATTACAGAATAGTAAGGGTTGGAAGGGACCTCTGGTGGTCGTCCAGTATGACCCCAGTGCTGAAGCAGTGTTACCTGTATTAGGCTCCACAGGAACACATCCACGAGGGCTTTGAAAGTCTCCAGAGAAGAAGACTCTACAAGCTCTCTGTGCAGACTAGTCCAGTGCTCCAGTACTGTCAAAGTTGTTTTTTTTTTTCCTAGGTTCAAGTGAAACTACTTATGTTCTAGTTTGTACCCGTGGCCCCTCAGCCTATGACTGGGCACTGCTGAAAAGAGCCCAGCCCCATCCTCATGACCTCCACTCTTTAGATATTTACATGTGTTTATAAGGTCCATTCTCAGTTTCTCTTGAAGGTGTAGTGCACAAATCTGTAGGAATCCAAGCCTTGGCAATCCTGGATCAATCTAATATCTAAAATAAGCTACTTTTTCTGTACAGCATTTTAATCTTAAATTGGCTATCTTCAGCTGGCAAATAAGGTTCACCATAGTGACTGCAAGCGTATGGATTTCATTCTTAGTTCAGGTAGTTCTTTCTGTGGCTGCAGGTCTTGTGTGTGGCCAAGACCAAAGAAGCAGGCTCAGGTATGCTGTGTGGGATAGCAAGAGCAGTTTCCTGGATGGACTGGTGAGAAAATGGCACTTTGTCCTTCACAAAGGGCGAGATGGTGCTGACCTGACTTCTGTTGCTCAGCACGGTGCGTGACGAGTCGCACTCAGCGCAGTGAGCAGGCTTGGGCCTGGCTGCTGCTTGCCTGTCAGCTCTGCAGAGACTCTTCTTGCTACCTGTGACCCATGCAAAGCCACAGGCAAGTTGGGGGTTTGGTGTTACTGTATACAGCATGCTGACCTGTGTATGTGGCATCTCATAGGAAAAGTACTCCTACCACAGCCTTCCAGTAAAACACCATAAGGGTGTCTAGTGACAGGACAAGGGCAACTGTTTTTGAGCTGAGGGAGGGTAGGTTTAGACTGAATCTTCAGTATGAGGGTGGTGAGACTTTGGAATGGGTTGCCCAGGGAGGTTGTGGATGTCCCTTTCCCTGAGGTCTTCAGATTGGATGAGACCTTGAGCAGCCAGCCTTAGCTGAGTTGTCCCTGCCCATGGCAGAGAGGTTGGAGTAGATGATCTCCGAGGTCCCTTCCAACCTAAGCCACTCTATAATATGTTGTGATTTTTAAAATCAAAGTACAGATGATACAGGAGCATTCTCATTATGTATTTATCTTGAGATGCACTTTCAGTTGTGTAAAATAAAAAAAATCTTTCTGAACTCTTCAGTGTTCTTGCCTCTAGTATCTAATGTTAGCCTTGCCTTTTGTTAAATGAGGTGGGATTTTCCTTTTTGCTCATGTGTGGATCAGGAGCATAGAACCAGATCACAGAATCCTCAAGGCTGGAAAATACGTCTACAATCTAAGTCCAACAGTGAAACCAGCTCCATTGTCTTCATCTCATAAATGGTGATGAGAAATGAATGCTGAACAGAGACTATGAAGGTGCTGCTCCCATTTTGAAGTGGGAGGCTTTGCCTTTGTGCCGATGTACCTGCACAGTTGTTGCTGGCAGAGTGAGCCCCACACTCTCCTGCAAACACCCGGGCCAGTAGATCATATGGCAGGGTGAAAGGGTGGGAGTGATGCAGACAATCTGTGATTTGACTGTCCTCACCTGGTACTCAGTCTCTAGAGAAGGATACACAGTTTGCTTTACTCAGGAGTGGTGCTGAGCAAGTGTCAAGAGTGAGGAGATGCTGTTGGCAGGGTGACAAACACCCACACCTCCCGTGAACACTATGACACCTGGAGCGCTCTGTGCTCTGCTCCTGCAGCTCTAAGGTACTGTGGGACTAGGTTTGTCTGATGAGAGCTTTCAAACCCACCAGTAAACAAAATTGTAATGATTCCACAAGCGAACCCCAGTGGGCTAGGATTGGCAAGGCAGAGTCACGGGTGCGTGGAAGATCATTAATTTTTCCCATGGTGTTTGACTCGGCATGTGATCTTTTGGCCAGGAAAATAGTCTAGGCAGCACAGTTAGTAACACTTCTCCCAGAGGCTGTCATAACCATGCTTTAGACACTGAGTCACAGATGTTTACTCAATCATCATCACACACCCTGGTTTCTAAGAATTACACAGAGATGGGTTCAGCAAGGCTCATTTCGTGAATGCCCCTTTCTGATAGCAGGCACCCCCTGTATAAATTCTCCCCATACATTTTCCTGCAGTTCAAATTACAGTGCTTGATTAATTGATTTGACTGAAGAGAATGCACCAAGTAAAGTTCAAATGGAAAGAGTAAGCAGCTGGACACATGTTCACTTTCTTTCACAGTCTTGTTAGTTAATTCTGGCTGATGATTTCATGCAAACTGTGGTACTGAAGTGTATTCACAGCACTGTCTCGCTGGATATAGATAATGTTCCCGAGCTGTTGGAAGTGTGAAATACATTTTGTATAGGACCAAATTCTAGTCCTGTTGATATCTGTGGGAGAATTGCTGTGCTTTCAGGGGATCAGTAGTTGGCCCTTGATGTTCTCTTTGAAAGTTGTTGGCTTGGCGGTGGGTTTTTGGGGTTTGTTTTGTTTTGTTTTTTTTTTAGTTCTTGACTGGAAATGGGCATTCAGAAAATATCCAACGCATCAGAAATGTTCTGTTGTTGAATATATAAAATTCCTCCAAGAGAATGACTTTTAGCAAGCTTGGTGTGTGAGTTTTCTACGTCTCTCAGATGGAATACTTGCTTTAAAATTGTCGGTTATGCTCTTTAAAGGAAGTTAATATCATTGAATTTCAAAGGAGTAGGAGATTTGCTGCCTTTTTGTTCCGTCAGAAAGCTTCCTTCTACAAGTCCCAAACCTAAAGCTAGCAAAGCCTATGATACATCTGTGATAGCTCTTTCAGTTTCAGTTTTTGTGTGCCATCCATAGGCAGAAACACACTTTGCTGACTTTGGCATACTGACCAGCCCTGAAGTCCTAGAGTGATATTTTATACAGCAAAATTCTGCATTCTGTACAACTTGCTATTAGCTGAAGACAATCTTCTGCATTGAGGATTTAGACACTTGTAGAAATTGTTATTCTCTCCTTTATGCGTAAGGAGGAGTCACCAACACACAGCCACATTTCATGGGGCTAAGCTAGCCACTGTCAGAAGGATGAAGCTGAAACTCCCTGTTCCTGAGGAGACAGGTGATGTTAGGAAGTGTCACTGTGAGAGCTGCCAGGGACACCCACACTGCTGCTGCTCTGCAAGCAGGCATACGTGGAAGAGGATGTCTCTTCCTCGCATGCATTGTATAAAGCCTGCACCAGTGTTAGTTGTTAATTTCAAGCAAGGTGATGAAGTCTGAGTGAGGAAGAGTTTTAAAGAACAAACCAAGAAAGCAGCAGAGGGCAGAGAAACAGCTGTTTGCCCTCTAGTCATGCTCCAAAACTATCAGCCTGACACTTGGCTGCATGAAATGCACTTCACCTCTAGTTTCACTGAGCTTTCCTTCACTGTAAGAGTCTGAGCAACCCTTCCTGGGCAGTTCTTGGGAAAAGATGAAGGATGCTTTTGCTCTGACAGCAGGATGCAGGAGAGGTGGTTCACCTTCAGCAATGAGATGTAGTGAAAGGTTTAGTAACTGCAACTGCTCTCAAGTAAAGGCTATTTTCTAAGTTCTACCAAGGTAAACTGTAAAATATCATACCACATTTCCTTTATCTCTCTCTCTCTCCCCAGCCTGGTTTTTGATAATAAGGCAAATGTAACTTGGGTTTGTAGATCTGCAAAACAGTTAATAAAAATGTTTGATTTTTCTTTCTAAACAAATAGTAGAGGATACTGTGTTAACACTCTGCATTGGGGAACTGCAACACAGATGATGTGTTAGCTGCTTGGCAAGAGTCTTCCTGAAGATGTTTCTCACTCTTTACTATGTTTTCACATTTTGTGACAGGAATAGTCAATAGAGGTGGGAAGGTTTAGATTTCTTTCACATGCTCGCAAAGGACAAAAAACTCCAGCTTCTTCAAGGGTGAGGATTTAATAAACTTGTCAGTGTGAATTTTGGAGGCATGAATACATTTTGGAAAAGCTGACTTTTATACTGCAGCTACATCTGAATGGCACTCTGGACTTCAATCAGCCCATCTCTGGGTGTTAGAGTAGGTCCGGGGATGTCACATTTAGGGTTACTACTGCATGTGTCTGCAGAAGGTAGTTCATTGTGCTTAGATAGGATGTACATTTATATGTAACAAGTCACTTTCTCCATAAATTAGAGCCTAACCCAATAAGAGTTTAGATAAGTGAGTCAAAGCCCCTGGGAGTGATGCCTGTAAGGTCTCTCTTGCATGTTCATCACTGGGCTGATGCAAACGGAGATGTGGCTGCTGTGAAACTGCAGAATTTAGAGCAGCCTGATCTATTCCTTAATAGGAATGTGCAATATATTAGCCAAATTCCTGATTTCTTCATCTTAATGTAGCGTTACAACAGATTTCACCCTTATAATGAGTTTCAAAAGTCTACTACTTTCTTTAAAGCACCTGAGCACTTTCAGTAGAGCTGAGAAGTGTACACAGGGTGCAGGCTGCGGGTCAGCTGTGTCTCCCACAGATCTCAACACCATGGGAGGACTGGCAGCAACAAAAAAAAAAAAAAAAGGTGTTGTCAACCTTTTTGGACAGATTGATACAAGGGATCTGACCTCTTTAAGTGCTAGGAAAGGGAAACCAAAACTCAAACATCATGCTTGTTAGTCTTTGTGTCAGATCAAATAATACGTGCCTCTATAGATCGAAGTATATAAATGGATTTGGGTGATTAAAAAGAAAAGAAAAACCACAACTTTAAAAAGGAAGGATGACTAAAATATGTATATGTAGCTTGACAGTATATTTTCTTTTAGGAAAATCTGGAATAAAAGCAACATTTATGCACACTAAGCAGATGTTTATGATTAGTTCTTAGCTAACATCACCCAGCTGGCCATGGATGTCTTTATGGAGGGGAAAGCATTAGAAAATGTCACATGTTCATATAAATCAACAACATGGCAGTCATGGTACTGGGGCAGAAGTGCTATATTTGCCACTTTAGGTAACTCTTTCAAATCACATTATAGGACAGTGAAGTAGAGTTGTCACCCAACAGAGCGTTTCCAGCTTCCTCTAATGATATGATGCATATCTCTGTGTTTAAAGTTGATTCTGAGGATTAAACATAGATATATAGTATATTTAGGTCTATCAGAAAACATCTTGTCAAATTTGAGGCAATCAATAGGTAATAAAACATAAGAGGTGTTCTTTTAATTGTATTTGATAAGCATATTACAAATTAATATAGTTCAATTGTAAACATGCCAATTTGAATTTATCCCCTGTAATTAGTGATAGAACAAGAGGGAGTGGTCTCAAGCTGCACCAGGGCAAGTTTAGGGTGGAACCCTTTCACTGAAAGGGCTGTCAGACATTGGGACAGGGTCCGCAGGGAGGTGATGGAGTCACTGGTAGTGTTTAAAAGCTCTGTAGAGTGGTGCTTGGGGATATGGCTTAGTGGCGGACTTGGTTGGAGTAATGGTTGGACTTGATCTCAAAGGTCTTTTCCCACCTAAGTGATTCTGTGATTCTATAACCTATAATCTGTGCTCTGTTAATGAGTAATTTTGATACTGCTGCTTTTTCTATTCCCTTTATGGTTCAGGAGATCAGCTTTGATATTTAGAAAGCTGAAGTATTCATCAGGACCTTAAACTGTTTTCCTATTTATGGAAAACATGCTTTTACAGAAAGATTTCCTATTGATTGCTTGGGCAATCATTGCAACCATTACATTCTGTGCTGGGGTGTAAATAATAATCTTGTGCACAATTTGCCTTATCCCCAGTCAGAGATGGGGATATGAAGTAGGATGTATTTGGAGAGATACATAGAAAGAATTTAGCTGCCCAGTTCATGAGTGATAGAGCTCTTCTGTACAGATGCTCTTGGGACTCTGGAAGCAGAGAGAGATCTGTTGAGTGAGACCAGTAAAGACTTTGTTTTGCTTTTAACAAGTCCTCTACTGTTACTCAATGTGAATCAAAAACTGCTTGTAAGCATTAACCTCATTGCAAAGGAATAATCCACCACGTAAAGTTCTTCCAGGGAAAAATTCAGAACAGTACAATGACTCTAATCTCCAGTTGAAGTAAAGTTAAACACAAGTACTGTTCTCTAAAAAGAATAGGCCTTTTTTTTCTGTCTTTTTTCAGATTTGTTTATATGATTTTTCCCATTTAATTTCATGTTTGTTTGTTTATTCTTTCCCTTTCATACTTCATAGATAATATAGCTGTAGATCTAGAAAGTTTCAGGAAACAGCTCTTAACTCCTCTGTACTCTGAAGGCATGTAAATGATACAAGCAAAACCTCAGAATTTGAGTTATCTCTTTTTGTGATGAGGAGGGAGTTAGAATAAACATGTAGCATATACATGTGTGCTGCCCTGCATGGAAAGGCTATTTTCAAGTTGTGTTAGTTGACTTGTGCTATATAACATCACTTGTTCTTGTGGCTGGCTTCTGTTGTGGTCATTACAAGAATATTAATTTGGAGAATGATAAAGGTGTGTTGTTTTTTTTCCTGGTCTCATTCTATTAACTTGCCTTGTGTAGAGAATATTCATCTTCATGCACCTAGGTGTGCATATATGAGCATAACCTTGAAAGATGAGGATGGCAACGTTCCCTGAGCAATTATTGCAATTAAATTGGAGCATAAATGAATGATTCCAGAAAGGAGTCTGTGCAAGCAATGTGTCTAAGTGATATTCCTAAACCTGGCTAGGGAAGAATGCAATTCATTGTCTGGTTTGCAGAAATGTGCAATTGATAGGATGCTTGTAAATGTGAACTCAGCAAAGCCTGTCAGCATACTGTACTTGACAAATGGTTTAGTTTGTGTGCTTGAACAAAACTACAGTAAATTGAAGCAGATATTTCAAAGGATGTGAGAACTCTAGTAAACATATAGTTGTAAGACTAAGGAATTAACTACATTTAACTGAATGGAAAAGTACTGTTAGCTTCTGTTGCCTTTCAAGAACAATCAAAGGTGATATTCAAGCATCTACCACTACCACAGCTTTGTAGAATGAGGAGTTGACAAACCAATGCAAGCACATAATTGATGACCAAAAACTATCAGTAAGACTTTCCTGAATGATGAAGGTACAGACCCACAATCCAGAATTCATACCTTTCCTTGGAGTCATCTTTGCTCCTGTGTTCCTTGACTTAAGTGTAGTAGTTGTTCCCAGGAAGATGGGGCAAAATTTTGTCAAGTTATTTCCATTAGAGAGGTGGATCTGTAGAATGCCAGAGATCTGAGGAGATGTCTCAATTCCTGCCAGGAATTTTGGTCTCTGTAGTCTTACAGATTACTTTGCTATTAGTCTGTAATGTAATTTTTTCCCACATTTTTAAGGCCTCTCCCCATTGACATGAAATTTTACACAGATTCTACTGTGGGAAAAAAAATAATTACCAATATATTTTATGGGTTTTAATCACCTTTATATAGCCAAATGCTAATCAAAAAGCTGAGCAACAAATCACTGTTATATTTTTAAGCCCTTAAACTCAGCCAGCTGCCATGCAAAAAAGTAGTCTGGATCATAGAAGCCCCCATAATAGAGGTAGTTAAACTGAGAAATGCCAGTGACTCTTGTTTAGTACACAATCAAGTGTTCCTTTTATACAGACATGCTTGCTTTGACACTACCCCAGCACAGGAAGGACATAGAAGTGTTGGAGGGGGTCTAGAGGAGGGCCACAAAGATGATCAGAGGGCTGCAGCAGCTCTCCTATGAGGACAGGCTACAAGAGTTGGGGCTCTTCAGCCTGGAGAAGAGAAGGCTTCAAGGAGACCTTATAGTAGCCTTCCAGTATCTGAAGGGGGCCTACAGAAAGGCTGAGGAGGGATTATTTACAAGGTCTTGTAATGACAGGACAAGGGGTAATGGGTTTAAACTGGCAGAGGGGAGATTGAAACTGGATGTTAGGAAGAAGTTCTTTCCAGTGAGGGTGGTGAGACACTGGAACAGGTTGCCCAGGGAGGTTGTGGTTGCTCCCTCCCTGGAGGTGTTCAAGGCCAGGTTGGAGGAGGCCTTGAGTGACCTGTACTAGTGGGAGGTGTCCCTGCCTATGGCAGGGGGTTGGAACTAGATGATCCTTGAGGTCCCTTCCAACCTTACCATTCTATGATTAGTATGAAGACATTGAAAAGAGTAACTCCGAATACCAAAAAGCTTTAAAATTATTAAAAAAAACCAAAAAACCACAAACAACAACCAAAAAAAACAAAAAAAAAAACAAAAAAAAACCCCAACAACCTGGAAATGAGAACTTATTTCTCTAAAGTTCAAAAGTCCGTGCATTTTAAATTTAGCTGGCTAATTTTGTATATTAAAAAAAGAAAGGACAGAATGACCTTTTTGACTACCAGGTATGAGATGTTCAGCTTGATTTCTACCAGCTGTTGTTTGTTTGTTTGTTTGTTTTTTGGTATTGTGGTGTTATTTCTCCCCTGATTGGTGAAAAAGCCTCATGTCCTCTTGTTGAAATGCAGGACAGTTGTGTCTATTGACTTCTCTGGCATCAAGGCTAGCCTCTTCACTATTGCTGCTTTCTTCCGGCATTCAGAAAGATAATGTTTGAAATGTTGAGGTTTCTTTGTAGGTAGAAACTTTTGGAAAAGTTTGTCTCTATCAAATACTCATTACAGTACAGTGGCTGGTCCATACCATTCAACAGATGGAATTCAAATGGTTAAGAGGAATCACAGATGGACATATGAGCTTCAATGAGAAATAGAAATTGTTCATGTAATTCGATGATGTATAACAAGGGCGTGAATTTAAAAACGAAAGAAAAAAAACCAAGCAACAATGACAACAAAATAAAATTTAAAATCCCAAAACAACAAAAAAACCCCACCAACAACAAAGCAAGCAAACAAAAAGGAGAAATCAGTTTACTAACATGCTCTATATGTGTTTTTTTTGTTGTTTTTTTTTTTTTAAATGAGCCAGGTTATACCTCTGAGACTCCGTCTGCAAACCAGCTGTGCAGCTTCCCTTTCACAGAGTTTAAGTATTTGGTTACATACAAAGCTCTGTGGTTTTTGTGGTCCTTCTTTTTTTCCCCCAGAAATATTCTAATGTCTTGTGACATTTAGATAATTGATGTCAATACCATCAGGGCATGATACACTTTCCCAAGGCAAGTGGTGAAAGCTTCAGATTTTGAATCTTTCAAATCTGAGTTGGGAGTGTTCGGTCAAAAAAAAAACCCCAACCTTACACAGTTAAGTTGATGTTCAGTTTCATGTAGTCTCCTCCTTCTACTGGTAGGTCCTGTAACTCTGCCACAATGAATTATGATGCCCTGAATGTAAGAAATCACCCATCAACATGGACAGGCACCACCACCTTGGCTGAACAGAATATGCAAGGTTGCCAACTTTTAATATTCCTCTCAAACAGACATTGTTTGGGATAAAAAGCTCTACTGAGGGCTAGACTATATCATTTCAAAAAGCATGAATAATAACATCCTGATTATTTTTTAAAGTAAGAAACAGGGCTGTGTATCTTCAAAAACATATTTCAGGGCAGCTGACAAACAGCTTCCTGACATTCTTGACTGCAGATGCCAAGCCCTTGTGTGGCTGATGACAGCAGTTCCGAACCTAGCTTGCATTTCATTGCTTCCCACAGCTCCTGTTCTTCTGTTTCATCCCTGAAAGCTAATATATGCTAATATTTAATTCCTATCAGTGCTTCCTCTATCACATAATACAATACAATTTAATCACAGAATGCACAAGGGCTGGAAGGGATCTTGAAAGCTCATCCAGTCCAACCCCCCTGCCAGAGCAGGATCACTTATAGCAGATCACACAGGAATGCATCCAGGTGGGTTTTGAGTATCTACAGAGAGGGAGACTCCACAAGCCCTCTAGGCAGCTTCTTCCAGTGTTCTGTCATCCTAACTGCAGAAAAAATTCCTCCTCAAGTTTAAATGAAACTTCCTATGGCTCTATTTCCATCCCTTGTCTTGTCATTGGGCATCACTGAGCAGAGCCTGGCTCCATCCTCCTGGCACTCACCCTTTACATATTTATAAACATTGATGAGGTCACCTCTCAGTCTCCTCTTCTCCAAGACAAAGAGCCCCAGCTCCCTCAGTCTCTCCTCATAAGAGAGATGTTCCATTCTGTTAGTCATCTTTGTGGCTCTGTGCCAGACTCTCTTAAGCAGTTCTATGTCCCTCTGGGCCCCTCACTTCAAGAACTGGACACAGTACTCCAGATGCGGCCTCACCAGGGCAGAGTAGAGGGACAGGAGAACCTCTCTCGACCTATTAGCCAGAGCCCTTCTAATACACTCCAACGGTCCAGTCTTCAATAAAAGACTGAACCATGAACTGAGTGCTAGCCACACAGGACTCTTTCAAAGGAGAGATGGAGTGCAACACACGTGGTTTTGTAGGTGGGTCTATGTGTGTGCTAGTTGCATATATGAGTGAAAGACAAACATGAAAAAACTTCTGAGGCAGTTGACATACCTTTCAGAAGTACAAACAAGCGACTCAAGGTACTCAGTCTTCTGTACTCTTTAATTGTACACAACCTGTGCTGTAACTGTAATAGAGAATCAGAGAATCATGGAATCATTAAAGTTAGAAAGACCTTGATGGTGTTAAAGTCTAACCATCAAGCCAGTATCACCTTGGCCATTAAACTATGTTGCCAAGTGCCATGTCTACACATTTTCTGAACATCTCCAGGGATGGTGACTCCACTGCTTCTCTGGGTAGCCTGTTCCAGTACCTGACCACTCTTGCAGGAAAGAGATGTTTCCCAATATCCACTCTAAATCTCCCTTGGTCCAATTTGAGGCCATTTCCTCTCATCCTATTGCTAGTTACTTGGGAGAAGAAACCTCCACCCACCTCACCACCGCCCCCTTTCAAGCGTATGCTATATGTAAAGGGTGTGTCTGCCAAAGAACGAGAACTTCACAGATTTGTAAATGTTTATTTTTCTCATTTCAGAACCTGAAGGGTTGAATATAGCTTTGGATGAGGTTTCTAAATCACAGTTTTCCATTCATACGAAAGTACAGCGCTGCTAATGAATTGGGTGCTTGTTACCATCATCGACACTTGGCAGAAAGGTTGCAGGATAGATGATTCTTATCTAGTACACATCAAATTGTGTTCTCCGGGGAAGCAGTTGAGGCCTAAATCCTGGAGATATTCAAGGTGAGGCTCAACACCTTGGCAATCTGATCTAGTTGAGGATGCCCCTGCTTACTGCAGAGGGAGTTGAACTAGATGACCTTTGGAGGTCCTTTCCAACCCAGACCATTCTATGATGATGACGACTCTAAGTAGTATTTGTCAAAGCCTTTGGCATATTGATAGTTAGAGAACACTAGCAGGCTCCTTTACAACGAATGCTCCAAGTGATATATCAATTTGCTGTCACCTTAATGACAGAAATTTAATGCTGACTGCAAGTGTGGGAGAGAAAGCGATTTCCCATAATAGATATTTTTCAAATAACTACATGCATGACTATTCAACACAGCATTTTGCAAAATACTTTGTAAGCAGGTTGATACTCCTATTTTGATATTAATAAACACATGTATTTTTTTAACTTTATATTTCCAAGAACTTCTTTAGGCTTTAAGATTTCCATGCCAAACCTAGGTAAGCATTCATCCTAAATTTTACAGAGAACAGAGGGATCACTTCACACCATGCTGGACTTAACCTTATCCATGTACAAGGAAGAAATATGTTGTCTGGGTCAATGAATATTTGCAGTGTCAAGGAAGGTACTGGAGTGATTACTTTCTTCTGAAAGTGATGTCCTGAGCTTCACACTCTTTAGAGTACATTTTCTTGAAATAGGTCCCCCTCAGAAATCGGTATGGAAATCATACTGAGTGGTCACAGAGGGAAAGCACATAGCTGTTGATGCAGCTTCTCAGTCTTGGACAGATTGGTGTCATGATTTACTTTTAAATGCAAAAAGATCTTGAGTGTTTTTTCCTACTCTTCTCTAGAGATTGCATCAAGCTTTAGAGCAAGACAGGTGACGCCCGCTATTTTCTAAGTTAAATGGACAGCAGTTTCAAACTCTGCTGCTCATGTTAAATTTGAAGTTCTTGATCACATACCTCAAAGGTAATGGTAGTGATGTGGGTTTGGGAGTTACCTGCCCCCCCACACTTTGTAAAATGACCCAGGCTAAAACTCAGTCAGCTGGAAGTTTAGATGAAGCTCTATTTACAGCTCAGCACAATATACAAGCAGATATATACACTATAGACAGGAATAGTTACAGAAATATACAAGGTAAAGGTAATACAGAAACACAACACCCCTCCCAGAAATCAGAGACCCCAGGAGGGGCTCCCAACCACCCTTCCACCTTCTCCCCACCCCTATACCTTACCCCAAGGTTTTGAGGATCGGCCAGAGGAGGAGTTAGAAGAAAAAGTGGTTAGTGAATTTAATCAGAGACCAGGAGAAGTTCAGAAGCTGGTAGACAGCCCCAGACGCTGTACCCCAGAGAGTGCCACAAGCCCGACTGTCTTATCTAATGTTTATGTTCTTAGTTTTATCCATGTCAGCAAGCCTATGAGTGAAGTAGACATCACCATTGTTTCCTTTTCACAGCCTATAATATAATTTTCTCTATTAAAATATTCCAATTAGCCTTAAACCAGCACAGGTAGCATGGAATATATGTTTTTGCTCTCTTTGCTGAAAATTCTTTTCTAATTCAGACAATCGCTTCATTTGCATTTATGTGTGTGGAAAAGATATGATATATGTGTGCATGGGATGATATCTGTGCAAAGGCAGGAGCATAAAGCCTGGCAATATTGGTAAGAGACAAGCAAGAGGCTTTTCAAGGTGCTTTTGCAATACCTCAGGTAACAAAGGCAAGCTTTCTCTGCTATTTCAGCTCTTGGGAAGATAGTGCCACATCAAATCACTGCAGTGTGGCAGACTCACTGGTAGCTGAGTGAGAAGTGGTTGGATGCTCACTGGAGACGTGGTTTGTGCTGCAGGATTACTTTACGCATGAGCGGAGCAGTGTTTGAACCCTCCTTGTCAGTGCTTGGCCCTGATGGCATCAATGAGACTGCTGTAGCCTTCAAGAGAACTAGGGTTTCACCTCAGGTCTCCAGATGTGAAAGGTTAAAGCATTAACCCACTGCAGCATTCAGCTGCCCGGGCTTGATACCTGTTTCAATATACTTTAGTGCAAGTCAGTAAATATGACATTCAGAGGTGATTCCCCAGAGAACAAGGTACATCAGGAACGGTGCTGGTGTGAATAATGCATATCAGAAGGATTTGTGAGACTGTCAAAAGGGAGATGGGACTTACCAAGAGCTGGTGTTTGAGGCAGTACTCTAGGAATTGTAGACTGACAGAGCCTTTGCAAATTCCTATATGCATAAATATATTTGTACAATGGTGATATCCAGAGGCCCCAGCAGATTATCTGGGCCCCGTTGTGCCAGGCACTATACAAATACACAGAATCTTTCTCCACAGAACTTACAATGTAAGCACATAAGATGTATAGAGTGTTGGATGATGCAGTGTTGTTGTTTTTACTTTACAAAATGAGAATCAAGGCATAGAAAGGTTAAGTGGTTTGCCCAGAAGCACATAGGATGTCTGTGGTAGAGCTATAGTTTGAATCCAGATTAGCAACTTCCTCAATCCAAACTCCTTAATGAAATAAGTGCTTGATAAAGGATAATCAAAGCTGTCCTTACTTAAAACCCTATACTGATAGCAGAAAGAAAAATAAACCTGACAGTTCTTCCAACAGCATCATGACTATCCCTTGCAAGTGTAACTACATGTGCAATGTGTAGTGATAAACTTGCTCTTATGCCTAATTTTGTAGGCTTTAAGTTCTGCCAGGAAAAAAAAAATTTTTAAAAAAAATTAAAAGTGATTATTGTGGAGTCTCCTTCTCTGAAGGCTTTCAAAACTCACCTGGGTGCATTCCTGCGTGACCTGTCCAGAGTGATCCTGCTTTGTCAGGAGATTGCACTTGATGATCTCTGGAGTCCTTTCCAAGCCCTAACATTCTGTGATTCTGTGATTTTCATGTGGTAAAGTGCATCTTCTTTGAACATCATCATCCTAAGTCTGTTTCTGCAGCCAAGGAGCCACCAAATGTAACTCTTTTTCAGAGCTTGAGGGTCTGCAGTGCTTCAAGGCTAGAACTTTTCTTTTTAAGAGTGTTAAAACCTTGGGTTTAATTTCTAACTTCAATAGGGTCCTGTTGTTCCCATATTTTCCAAGGTGTGGAAAAAAAGACAAGTAATTATTAGCCCTTCCACTGCTTTCTGTCAGTGTAAATTGTGGAAACAGGTGCATGTTTGATCTTACTCAACTTTCATAGCTACCATCAAGATGAAAAAATTCTGCTTTCCTGTGAAACTTTTTTATCCATTGTTTTAATAACATCAAAATTTTCTAAGGAGGTCTTTGAAACTAAGAGAATGTGAATTTATTTTGTAGATTGTTGACTTTGCTTATGTAAAAAAATTTCTATCTTCAAACAATTTGAGTTCCAACTTTCTTGTGTTGTGTGTGTTGGGTTGTTTTTTTGTTTGTTTGTTTTTGGGGTTGTGGTTTTTTGTTTTGGTTTGGTTTTTTTCCTGTGAAAGCAACCATATGAAGGAAAAAGATAGCTATAAAATTGTGCAAAGCACTTGGTCCTTCTTTTAAAGTCTGGAACTACTTCCCCCTCCCCTCTCATGATTCATTGAACTGTCTAGATCTTGGATAAGCAAGTCTCTGCAAGAGAGAGTCTAGCTTGTAGCTAGAAAAATAATTAAGTAAAACCTGTGAAAGCCAAGAGGCTGAACACATTGTCTTAGATCTCGCATTGCAAAATTCAAAATAGGTAACAAAAACCAAGTTTACAAGAAGTCTTCCTCAATACAAGAGGGATGTTGAGGTGCTGGAGCAAGTGTAGAGGAGGGCAAAGAAAGCTGATGAACGGCCTGGAGAATAAATCTAATGAGTGACTTAAGGAGCTGGGGCTTGGGAGCTTGGGAGTTTGAGGAAGAGGAGGGTGAGAGGAGACCTTATTGCTGTCTATAGCTACCTGAAAGGGCGTTGCAGAGAGGCTGCTGCTGGTCTCTTCTCACAGGTAAATAGTGATGGAACAAGAGGGAGTGGTCTCAAGCTGCAACTGAATAGGTTTAGATTGACTCTGGGTGTGTTTAAAAATCATTTGGATGTGGTGCCTGGGGATGTGGTTTAGGGTAAACCTTGTAGAGTAGGGGTATCAGTTGGATGGGGTGATCCTGAGGGTCTTTTCCAACTGGAATGTTGCTGTGATTCTATGATGAGGATCCACTTTTGCAGACTTTTCCATTTGCTTTTAACCTCACTCCAGCAAAACTAACAATTTATGACTAAGAAGCAGAGAAATCTATAGACTAATGGAAAGCCTGAAAAAGACAACTGACATTTCAATCGTAGAACAGCAAGTAAAAGAGGACTTTAAAGACACTTAAAATTCAGGGTAGATATTTTAACGTTTTAAGATGTTCAAGAGCTAGGAATATAACATACTGTATCTTTGTTAACCTGCTAAGTGTGGTTGGAAAAGCTGTTATGTTAATCACCTCTAGTGTAGCTGGTTGTGTGATGCTAATATTTAAGGAAGAACTTTGATTTTCAAGCGACTATAAAAACTGTTTTATAAATTCAGTATGAACTAATAATACAAAATTAATACTAAATATTAATAAATTTAATATGGAATTAAGTTTATAATCATGCCAGAATTTCAGGGTCACAAGTGTGAGACTCTTCCCCTCTATGAAATTATGATGTTGCAAAGTTCAATTCACACACCAAAAGACCACTTCAGTAGTTGCCTGTGAAGGTATCTCACACATCAAGCTTCCAACTTTCAGCTGCCACCCTCTTTGTTCACTAGACAAAGACAAAAAAGGATCAGACACATATGCAGTACTGGCTTGAAAAATCAAATCATTCTGCAAATTATGTTCTCTTGCTCCAGAAACCTGATTGCTCCATAGATAGCTATACCTAACCTCTCTGAGAAAATCAATTCCTACTACGCTTTAATCCTGCTCACCCTGCAAAGGCAAGGCAGTGATGTGAAAGGGAGTTCAGGCTTTCTGTGTCATCTGTGCAACAGTTTTTTGTTTTTTTTCATTTCCATCTGCCCATGCCAGCCATGGGTGGCAATAACATTATTAAGAGGTTAACTATGGCCTCATTCAGCCTCTGAAATACCAAATAGTAGTAGCAATAAAAAGAAATCACAAACATTCAGGGAAATCTGAAGAGCTGACAGGGAAAAGGACATTTTCTACTGGGTAGGCGAGCACTTAAAACTGGTAATGAACAGAGACACTGCACTGGGATGCTGCAACATTGCTTCTACAGAGATGGGAGCAGAGCTCTGCTTTATGAGCTGCTCAAACTGAGAGAAGAAATATCTGGTAGCCCAGTCTCCAGACATCCACTGAGGTAACTTTTAGGTCATAGTTCCCAAACTCTGCTTCCGTACTGGAAGGGGAGATTGGATCTTTAGAGGGAGTCTTTACTTGGTTGTTATGGAAAGGGCTGTGCCTAAATGTCTATGTTCCTCAGTGTCTTACCAAAGGCTTTCAGCTGCAGCTTCCTTCCAAATCCCAGAAAGAAAGTGTGGTTATTTGTTTCTCTTGCTTTGAGCCCAAGGTCTGAGTCACGCTTCAAGGAGATCCTCAGGAGTGTTTAAATGAAAATGTCTCTTAGTGAATTTGGAGAGGAATTTGTTTTGAGGAACCTGCTGCTACGCTTTGCAAAATCCAGGTGGACAATTCAGGCTGAAACTTATTCCTCCAGAAATGGCNCCAGGTTGGACGAGGCCTTGAGTGACCTGTGCTAGTGGGAGGTGTCGCTGCCTATGGCAGGGGGTTGGAACTAGATGATCCTTGAGGTCTCCTTCCAACCTTACCATTCTATGATTCTATGATTGCTGAGAAGCTCAAGGACACGTAAAGAGTGCTTTCAAAAGTACAGAACATCAGTGCCTACCAGTGAATGAAATACTTCACAGGAGCACGAGTTCATTCCTCACCTTAATTGGGCAACCAAAGCCTTCAAAGGGTATGTCTATTGAAGCCAATCTCCAGTATAACAGAGCTGGCAAAGAACATAAGGAGGTAGCAATGACTGTGGGGACTAAAAACCATAGAAGTGTGTGGGAAAGACATTTTTAAATGTAGGGGAAGTGGTTTAGTAATTAACAGCAGAGGCATGTATATATTTTCCTCTTTTCCTAAAGTGATGTTCAGACTGGTGGTCTGAGGCACAATTTGGTTATGGCCACACATGTTCTAAAGCATTAACTGTGCTGCTGCGGACAACTCTGTCCAGTTGCTCTAACTGCTGTGACTGCAAGATCACATGAATTACTAAAAACTACACCATGTTATCTTGACATTGAAGTGGACAAAATGTTTACATGTGACTTGCTACTACAGGTCAGCTGCCCTTACGTGTTCCATCACTGTCACTTAGTTAAGCCCTAGGGGATAAATTGAGAGAGAGTTCATTGGGATAGATGAGAAAACCCTTCAGGATATGAAGATTAGTTTTGCAAGTTTTCCTCTTCCTACATCGTTAATGCTGCTCTTGAGTTTGCAATACCAGAACCCATTACAAACCTGAACCCATTACAAACCTGAACACATTCTAGGCTAACAGATGTTACACTGTGTTGTATTACAAGTGCTTCCTGTTTGTGCAACCTCCATGTTTCTATTTTCCATTAGTTGTTCTTCAGTAAGAACTGTTTGGGGCTAAGGTGGAGGGCAACGTTCTGGATGGGACTATTTTGTTCATCATGGCAGCATGCATGCTGGCAGCAACCACTCAGTATATCTAACACTGATATGACTAACCTAAGTATTTCTACTTTCTCGTCTGGATAACTTTGGATTTTAAGGAGTGCTTAGGCTTTGACAAATTTTGGCAGCAGCTATAAATCAACTTTATTTAATACCCAGTATTTCCCTAAGGCATCTACTTTCAAAGGCTCTTAGGTTCCTTTCTGTACTCTTGGTGGATTTCCAGCTTTTATGTCCTTGCAATAAAATGGAAATAACACAGTTGGGTCTATATAAATGGCCATATAATAATAACAACAGCATATCGACAGAAACTTTGCTAGGAGAGGGCTCTGTAAAATATAGTTGTAACTGTGCTCTCAGGCAGAATGTACCAGATAGAAGAAACAAATAGAGCAAGACCAAGAATATTCTTCATTTGAGATGTGAATGTTGGCAACTGGACCCAGTCTACCTCTTCACAAACCAGCTGAAGCAGCTGAAAAATTGTATATGCACAGCCCACACGCCAAGCTGAACCCTGATGTATGTTGTACTGTGCAAAATCTCAAACTAGGTTAGAAAGACTGAGGATGGCTTTTATGGCAGGAGGGGATACAATAACACTAAAATATTTGATGTTTCCAAGAAGAATCTGAGCCTGACTGTAGCAAGTAGCATCAGAGTACTGGCAGAGGGCAATCCAAATCTCTTTGAGCCAGTAGGTTTGCTTTTATAATTGTAAGGAGAGTTGTGGTAAAACAAAAGAAGATTCAGCACTCTCCCTTTTTGGGAGTTAATTCTGAATTAAGAGGTTATTAGACAGGTATGAACACACAACAACTGCTTCAGCTATTTCCAATGGACTTTGTCAGGAACCTATAAAACAGAAGTATATCTATACCATTACTTTTTAGGAAACAGTGGTAGTGTTTCACCATAAATCACAGAATGTTTCACAGAATCCCAGAACGGAGGGATTGGAAGTGCCCTCTGGAGATGGAGTCCAACCCCTCTGCAAGAGCAGGTTCAGCTAGATCAGGTTGCACAGGAACATATATCCAGGAATGTTCTGAGTATCTCCAAAGAAGGAGACTCCAAAAGTTTCCCGAGCAGGCTGTTCTAGTGTACTGCCAGTCTCACAATAAAGAAGCCTTCCATCTTTCTTTAACGCATGTGAGAAAAAGCAATCACTAACACAGACTTCTCTAGCACCTGATTAAAAAAATGTATTGACAGATGGTTTCCATTTACAAAAGAATTTAAATACTAAATAACCAAGGTTTTTTTCCCCCAATCTAAACTGGAATTTATAATCACTGTAAGACTTTTGGACTGAGTAAGAGAAGTCTCTCTGTGCATCGGTTTGTTTTGCCTGGTTTAAGATGAATTGTTGCCACTGAACATTAGGGCAAAAATTCTTGTACATATGCAAGAGTGTGCTTTCAAGTCATATCTGTCTCACACAACTCCTTGTCACAGCTCTGTTTTGCTGTAACTATTTTCACTGAAGGAAGAAAGCAGATTCCAGTAGTTCCTGTGTAAGGTCATTTGAAGAACCAGCAGGAACTGCCCAGTATTGTCCCTGGTCACAGCCAGTTTAAAACTAATTTCCATTTAAATTGTAAGGATATCAGTTTTCTCAGACTAATTTTGGGATAATTAACGTTCTGGCCAAATTACAGCAAAAGATATCTTCAAAGGGCTTTTCTTACCATCAATGTGATATGTTCCTTCTGTCATTGGTTGTGTAAGAAACAAAACCTGTAGTTTCCTAAATTTCCTCTCCAAGAAGCGGATTTGAGCTAAGAATGCATTTGAAAAATGAGTCTGCAGCATGATGGGACAATTTGTGTCCTTCTGGGACTGCAGGAGCTAGATTGCACTCTGTTGTTCTGCTGTTTTCTCTAGGATGCATGTACGTGTTTGGGAAGGAAATGGTGATATACTCCACCTAGTCTTTGCATGTGTCCCAGTACTGATTTGAAATGAGCCTGAGAAGATTATGGGACCCCAGAGCAGCAACTATGTTCAGGCTCTGAAAGGCTGTAAAGATGAAGACCTAGCATTTTAACTCTGGGGCAGGACAGAGAAGCACTCCACTTTCCAGCAAAACCAGCTCAGTCTTTCTATGGTAAGCCTGTCTTGTAGCAATGGGAAGCTTAAAATGAGGAGGTGCTTTTGGGGCACATTCAGAATTGGTTATTTTCAAATAAGAAATGTGGGGAGAAGTGAATGACTTGAAATGTTACGCTTCATCAACAAACATTTAGGTTACAGCTGTCTAGGGGAAGGGAATTGGGAAAAAAAACCCAAAAACAACCTTTTCTTCTTGGTTTGATCAGTTCATATTTTAAGACTCTGTTCTTGGGGACTAAACTTAGAAAGCTCACTTAACTATAGCAGCATTTTTTTTCCCAGAGAGGCAAATTTGGGTCTCTTAATGAGGTAGTGTAATGGCCTGTCCTGGGCCGCATCCAAAGCAGCATGACCAGCAAGTCGAGAGAGGGTGTTCTGCCTCACTCACTGTTCTGTGATGGTGAGACCCTACCTGGAGTACTGTGCTCAGCCCTGAAGTCCTCAGCACAGGAAAGACATAGAGCAGTCGGAGGGGATCCTGATGAGACCACAAAAATCATCGGAGAGAGAGGCTGAAAGAGTCAGGATTGATCAGTCTGGAGATGAGAAGTCTCTGGGAAGATCTTTTTGAGGATTTCAGTGCTTAAAGGAAGCTTATAAGAAAGATGAAGACAGACTTTTTAGTAGGATCTGTAGCAATATGTGATGGTTTGGGAGATACCCTCCCATATGCTATGAAAATCACACAGACTAGACTCAGACAGCTGGAAGTTAAGGACTGAAGCTATATTTACAGCTTTGCACAGCGCGCAGATAGATGCGCAATGCGCAGGAATATTTACAGAAATATACAAGTTAAAGGTAATACAGAAACACAATATCCCTCCCAGAAATCACAGTCCCCAGGAGGGGCTCCCAACCACCCTTCCACCTTCTTCCCACCCCTCTACCTTATACCAGGGTCTGGCTTACGTGCTAGGTGAGTTTAGAGGATTGGCCAGGGGGATTAGAAGCAGAGTGATTAGTTGGGTTACACAGCAGAAAAGCCAGGGAGAAGACACATCGACTCCGACAGACAGAGCCTCTCTGTGTTATCTACATTTGTGTCCTTGTTTTTATACATCTCATCAAGCCTACGAGTGAAGTAGACATCACCATTCTTTGCTTTTTACAACCTATAATCTATTTTTTTTTCATTAAAATATTCCAATTAGCCTCAAACCAGCACACAATAGGATGAGGTTAGTGGTTTTAAACTGGAAAAGGGTGGATTTAGATTAGATATCAGGAGGAAATTTCACATGATGAGAGTGGAGAGGTTTAGGTTGGACTTTAAGAAAAATTTCTTCACCAAAAGAGTTGTCAGGCATTGGAACAGGCTGCCCAGAGAAGCGGTGCAGTGACTTTCTGTGTAAGTGTGGTGCTTGGGAACATATTTTAGTTGTGCACTTGGCAGAGTTAAGTTTAGGATTGAACTCAAAAAATAGTTTGGCTTTGGAAAAAACTCAGTAGTTCTGTAATTCTGATTTCTTAGTCAAATTATGGAAAATTATGATCTTAATCTCTGACTTCTCTTGTACATTTCTGGGGAAAAGTGAACTTAAATGGTGGTTTTGCTCCTTGAGGCATAAATTGAAATCCTACAGGAAGCCATCTAAAGAATGACTTCTATAGAAGTCTTCAGGATAAAAGACATTTGACCAAGAGTTGGAGATTTATCCAATCTGAATAATCTGTCCTTTTGGAATTTCATCCTTGACGTTCACCTATAGCAAAAATTACTGGCAGCCTATCCTGCCCTCTCCCCTTTGGCAACCCTGGTTGTAACCAGCTTTGATCATCTTGGCTATGCTAAATATGCAGTGCCTCAGTTATTTGTTGTGGGCAGTGAAACATTCATTATGGAAGTACAAAATCACAAATTAAGTTTGAGTATGTTCCTACAAATATATCATCATAAGGCTTTGCTATCAAGGCTAAAAGCCATCATATCCAGGTGCAGTGAATTGAGGAATGTTACATGAATGTTTATATAAGCAGGGCCTATTGACTTCGATTGTTAATTATTTTTTTTAAAGCCAGATTCTTAGATATCACACTTTAAATGAAAATGTGAAGAACAAAATAATCAGTGCATATCCTTATTCTTTTGGTGCTTTAGATGGCAAGTCAAGAAATCATTAAAGCAGGTGTCTTTCTTACTTATCAGGCTCTTAGGTGTTTGTATTTTGATCCTGTTGCTCTTGGAGCTTAAAATCAGGGCTGCTTTTACGGTTGCATTTGTAGCTTTTCTTTTTCTGTTACTTCAACTATTCCTGTGACTAGACCTCTGCTTTGGTTTGTTGTTTGGTGTTTTGGTTTTTTTGTGGTTTGGTTTTGCTTTTGCTTTTTATTTTTTGTAGAATTCACTAAAACAGCAAAGATCTTCATAAAAAACATATATATTATTCAAGCAACATCTGATAAATGCTGTACAAGTGTGCAATGAGTTTGGATATGTCCAGTTATGGTTTGTAGCTCATTTAATCACAGTTCACAGAATTACAGAATGGTAGGGGTTTAGAAGGGACCATTTGACATCGAGTCCAACTCCCATGCCAAGGCAGATTCCCCTAAAGAAGGTCACACAGAAACACATCCTGGCAGGTTTTGAATGCCTCCAGAGATGGAGACTCCACCACCACTCTGGCCAACCTGTTTCAGTGCTCCATCACCCTTAAAGAAATTCATCCTCACGTTTCGATGGAACTTCTTATGTTCAAGTTTGTGCCTGTTACCCTTGTCCTGAAAAAAGACTGTTCTTACCATCCCAACATCCATCCTTTAAGTATTGATAAACATTTATAAGATTCCCCCTCTCCTCAGTCTTCTCTTTTCCAGACTGAAAAGATGCTGTTTTCTCAGTCTTTTCTCATAGGAGAGATGTTCTAGTCCCCTAATCATCTTTGAAGTTCCTTTAAGTAGAAGTGAGAAACTGTTGGTTATTCAGAGAATATATAATTCTAAGTAAGAAGTAGATAAAAAGAGGCACTGAAGTTCAAGACAGGAATACATGATACACAGTAAAGAGATACTGTCCCTTTTAGTTTCTTTTGTCCACAAACTTAAAACCTAAGCATAGACTGAAAACTTAGCCTGGGAATAAACTGCACATCAGCAAATAACAAAATTCATTAATGAACTTAGCAACTGAAATAAGATCTACTGGGTTTGCCCTGCTTTCACTTCAGTGTACACTAGATGCTTCAGAAGAAAGTGAAAGTTGAAATAATGCCCCTCCAAATGCTATAGATATGCTATATGCTGGAGAGGAACTCTGCTATTAGAAGCAATCCCCACAAGCAGTCGTGTGTCATGCTAAACCAGTGTAGGTAAACTAATTCAGTCTGTGAACATTGATATTCTCTTACGTGATGCGAGTCAGGGGGAATTGTACTGAAATAATCTTGCGCTGGTACAATTTCAATCAAGGTGGCATTGAGAATAATTAATTCCAGGATGAAAAAGATGTGAAAGCTGTTGGAACATTTAATAGAAAACGTGACTGATTGTGCTCCTACCCTGTCCATGTCTGGAAATAAGGCCTTATACTAACCCTTGTAAGAGCACAGGTTTTCCTCAGATATGCTTATATGGTATCTGAAACATTTGCACTTGATTCAGAGCCACCTCTAATTTAAGCACACAAAAGAATGATGGCTGCAGGTGTGAGATGCACAGAACCCACAAGATCAGGGAGAATTCTTCACTCCTGTGGACCCTGGGGAGCGAAGTATGTTCTACCCAGAGAAAGAAGCCTTGGTTACGTGCAATATTTGGCAGTAACATGTTGCCAATAGTAAACTGGCTTCTTTAAATCATGAAAGATTTGTTTGACTTATGGTCTGTATTTTGGGTAAATTCTCTTGTATCTTAGAAGTTTTTTCTTACTGAGTATGACTAATGTCATATGTTAGCTCCATTCACAGGCAACTGAATTGAATTGGAAGCAGATTGTCTATTCATTAAAAATGTTCTGAGTGAAGCTTCATGTCTCTAAATCATACTCTTACAATGTTTAAATTCTGTATTTTAAAAAAGTCTAGGGCATCTCTATTTTTGGATAAGAATTTGGCAATCTCTAGATGCTAAGTGACACTGATGTAGTTGAGTCAGTTCTGGTGTCGGCACATCTGAAATGAAAAATTAGAAAGGGCAGAGAGGACACAAAAATGAGTAACAAATGAAGAAAGAAAGATATTATGTCCTTCCAGTTAAAAATGGGTTGCAAAGATTTGAGTGAGAATGACTAGCTTAAGTCAAAAACCCCTCATCAGTAACAAAGAAGTCGATGCTCTTTTACTTTCTTCGTATTCAAGACGAAATAGATTTTAAAACCAATCCTGTATTTAAATATGAGCTTTGGACAGAACATAGGCACAGTTAATTTGCTTTTCTTGTTTATGCAGAAAGTGTGATTTGGG
>WBNM01010877.1:0-41335 GCA_013399055.1 Ramphastos sulfuratus | reverse complement strand
ATATTCCTGTATATTGTGTATATATCTGCTTGCATATTGTGCTAAGCTGTAAATAGAGCTTCATTCCTTAATTCCAGCTGGCTGAGTCTAGTCTGGGTAATTTCACTGGGGGGGGGGGGCGAGGGGCGGCGAGTAACTCCCAAACCATCACAACATGAAAGATATAGAGGTGTTGGAGCAGGTCCAGATAAGGGTAATGAAGCTGGTGAAGAGTCTGGAGAACAGGTCTGATGAGGAGAAGCTGAGGGAACTGGGGTTGTTCAGCCTGCAGAAAGAGAGGCTTAGAGAAGAGCACCTCACTCTCTACAACTCCCAGAAAAGTGGTTGGAGCCAGCTGGGTGTTAGTCTCATTGCCCAAGTGAAAAGTGGTAGGAGGGAGGAAATGGCCTCAAGTTGCCCTAGGGGAAGTTTAGGTTGGATATTAGAAGAAACTTCTTGAGTGAAAGGGTTCTCAAAGACTGGCACAGGCTCCCCAGAGAGGTGGTTGAATATCCATCCCTAGAGGCATTTCCAAGAGGCAGAGGTGTGATGTTGGGAGACATGGTTTAGCACCAGACTTGATACAGTTAGAGAATGGTTGAACTCATAGATTTTTAAATGTCTTTTCCAACTGAAGGAATTTTATTATTTTATCCAGTCCTGCTGAATCTGGCTAGAGGATTCCTGTAGGGAATATAGCAGTGTGAACTATGTAAGACAATAAGGTTATAATGAGAAACAAGTGAAACGAGTCGTCGTGGTCTGAGAAAATAGGCTTTTAAATGTTTGGATGGCTTGTGTCACACCAGAAGCCCAAATTGTCTTTTGGCCAAATTACTTTTCTTTACATGTACAAGGGATATTGTCAGGGCTGTGTGTCAGTCACCAGTCTGTACATCTGTACTTAGATTTTGGGAAAGTCTAGGGAATTTGTAAAATTCTTTTTCACCCTTCACTTTCTCAAACTTGAAAAATTGATAAAATTATTTTACAGCATGTTTTTCTCATTAAGATACTACTCATATAGTGTCATTTGAGAAATTTTACCTTTTTTAAATTAAAAACTTGCAAGCTTTTCAGTTATTGTATCAGTTATTTTTTTTCTATAAAAGCCAAAATATGTATTTCTATATTTTTTTCCTCAGATTTTATTTTGAATCAAAATTTTCAGATCGAAATGTAGGTAGAATTAATTACCTGCACAAATGACACATCTTGCAGTCTGTGTTTTGTGAGAATGTTATGCTTTTAACAAGGATTCAAATTGTTCTTGCACAAGTTTCATGAAGGAAAAAAAAAAATCTTCTGAGCAATTTAGACTCTAATGAAAAGAGCGATACCAATTAGGATACAGAAAAGCATGTACCCTTTTCCAATTATGTTTACATGCTTAGATATTCATTACCTCTGCAAAATGCTTGGGGGAAAAAAATGCTCTGGCTGTTGGAATAGCCCTAGACTGCTAACAACACTATTGATTAGTTTTTAAGTACAATTGCTACAGCATAAAATCAGTCAGCAGTTGGTTGTTTGTTTTAAATAAATTAAAAAACAAAACCAAACTCCACTGTACCTATTCACATCTGAGTGCAAGGCTGAACTCAATTTCTCCTGTTTCTGACCTCTTAATCGCTACTGAGAGCACATCGCAACCTGGTCGCTGCTGCCACAGATGCAAGACTCGTTGCCATTGGCACTGGGGACTGGAGGTAGAAGGGGAGAGAGAGGAGCACGGAATTACAATGCCTCATCTGCTCGGGTCATTCAGTGCCTTGCAGGTTTAATCAGGCTTTCTTCATCCTCCATTACACTCATTAGGTTCTGTTAGGATAGTGCTCACTGTTGATCTGTATCTTGGTCAAGACGATTGTTGCTGATTAACTATAATTACGAGTAATGGTCCCAACCTGCTTTCAAGCAGGCTGTTGCTGTCATCTTGTCCAGGCTTCTGATGAGCAGTTCAAATCTGCTAACGGCTTGCTTTCTTGCTGTTTGAAGCAACAAGTTGCTTCTTGTGTGGGCTCATTCTCTCATCCCTGTACTTGCCATCGATAAACATCCCAGCACTGCTTGAGGTATGTGAAAAAATAAAGGTAAAGAAAACAGGAATGACCGGTATGAGGAGGGGGGAAACAGCAGAAGCAAAGAATTAAAAATAAAAGCTGAAATAAGGCAAATAACTAAAGCTTACAAAGGCTATGAAGCTAAATACTAACAAAGAAATCTAATACTCTCTGCTTTGCAATTCAAAGTAATAAATTACAAACTAGGGCTCAATCTCGAAATGTGTCCTTGTGTGAATAATCTTTGTCTTAGCCGACTCTCCTTTGTATTTCCATCAGATTATTTGGGGAATAGCTATCCTTAGGAACAGAGGATCCGACCTTTTATATTGTGAATGTTGCTTAAGGCAATTTTAACTTGTGGATGGTTTTCTGGTTAGCTTTATGAAAGCCTCCTATGTGCTTACACTTCACAACAGACCATAAATAATCATGAGCAGAGTCAGAATTTATAGTAAATTGTCATATGAATGCCAGGGTCATGTAAATGTTTGTGTTCTCAATTCATAGTTACAAATAATTTCTGCTAAATTTCCAACTGTCTTTAACTACAAATTATTTGGGGATTGAAACTGAAGTCTAGTTATTTATGACTTGTGGGTTTTGGGGTGTTTTTGGCATCAAAAGAATTATTATCTTAATTATAACAACAACAACAAGCATTAGCAAAGTTTGGACATAAGAGTAGTGTGTAATGCTACCATAAGCAGTTAGCATAACGGGTAAACTTTCAGAACTGAGAGCATGTAGCTCATAAAGCTCAGACTTTCAGTAGGCTCCCGATGCCGCAGTTTGCAGGGCACATTTAGTAATTGCACCTAGAGGGCGAATTCTCACACGGAGTCCTTTGGGCTGACACTCTCTTGTGTATTTGTAAACAAACCTGTAATTGCACCTTCTGGCAGCAGTTTCGGAGGCAAGCAGTATGGAAAATGTTAACTGTGAGCTCCCGCAGCCACTGCTCTAAGCTACAAACCACCTCCAGCCTCAAAGCTGTAGTTAACATAGACTCGTGCTTGAAGCAGGTAACTCCAGAAAGCCCCAGAGTCATGGTAGCAAAAGTTAATGTGGTCATGTAAAACCAGGGCAGAATGTGGCTTAGGCCCTGCCTGCCAGTCAGCAGCCTGAGGGCAGAGCGTGAGTGCACTAGCACATACCTGGTGGATCTGATGCAGACAAGCACTGGTGGTACTGGAGCTTGATGTAGACCAAAGCAGCTCCATTCTGTACTTCAAAATTGTACTCAGGACTGTGGACTTAGAGTGATTTTCAAAAGAATAAGACAATAAATTGATGAGGGGGGAGGATGCAGTGAAGTGGTCCCAATATTTATATATTTACTCAACATGCATCTTTGAAAAAGTTCTCCTTAAGGATGAAAGAAAGCCATTTTCATTGTGAAGTTGAATGCTGTAACATCACATGTGTTCATTGAATCACAGAGTCATTTTCAGTGGAAAGGACCTTTAAAATCACCAGGTCCAACCATCTAACTCTACAATGTCCCTCATCTCTACATTTTCTGCACACCTCCCTAGAAAGACCATTCCAGGCTTTGAGAACCCTTTCAGTCAAGAAGTTTCTCCTAATATCCAATCTAAATCTCCCTTGGTGCAACCTGAGGCCTTTTCATTTCATCCTATCACTTGATACTAAGGAGAAGAGACCAAAATCCACCTAGTTCCAACCTCCTGCCAGGTAGTTGTGGAAAACTAGAAGGTTCTCAACCTCTGCTGCTCCAGACGTAACAACCTCAAGCTCCCTCACCTGCTCCTCTATTTGTCCAGCATTAATTGCACTGGGAGGTGATCTCACTCAAAGCACTGAATAAGGCAAGGCAAATTAATATTTTTATGTAATTAAAGACTATATAGTAGCTTATATATATATATATATATATAAAATTTCTTTAGTAGCTTAGTAGTATATTTTATTTAGTAGTTTTTTATATAAAGTATCAGAAGAATATATATATTTACATATATAAAGGATCAGAAGTAGGACTGGCAGTTCTAAACGTGGCACTTATTTTGACTACTCGATTTTTATATTCCAACTTATTCCTGCTACATTCAAATAAAGGAAAATATAACCTCTATCTGCTGCTTTAGCAGGCCTAACTATGGGTAAACTTTAAAGTTTCTAAGCTACTTGTGATTGTTACCAGCATGCACCCAGAGGAGCTGCCATTTTTAAAGATAACTGTGTTCCTACCATGCTTCTTGGATGTTTCTTCTTTATGTGGCAAGATGTAATAGCAATCAATACTGGGTTACAGCTGCTTTGTGTCTCTGCAAGAGATGTGTATCTTTCAGTGCAGTAAAATACAAGAAGTTTGTTTCTTTTTAAATAAACATCTGCAAAAAAAAAATCTTTAGCACATAGATTGCGTGCAATGGGTCTGATAAATTGGAACAGCAGCCATTATCTGCTCAATTCTTGGATGAGTTAGATGACTTTCCTTCTACACAGATTTCTCTGAAACACATGCACTGCAAATTTCATCATAAAATAGTCTTTTATAGCACACTAAAGAACCTTCAATGTATAATACACACATGGCTTACCCATATTTATGTATTGCAGTCATATGTGTATTCAAAAATACTCTGCATTAATGTATGTGTTCTCCTTCCAGGAGTATTTATGATCCTAATGCACATAGGCTTTCAGAATCTGTGCATACAGATATTTGGTAGGATGTATGTATGTTTTATAGACGTAGACATAAAATGCTATACTCTGTATAGTTTAATTTTTCTGTCAAGTGTTTTAATTCCACATTCAAGTGAACGTTTGGTCTGTAAAATTAAGTCAGTTTCTATGCGAGAAATTATGAAATTTTAATATAAAGAAAATTAATGGACACAATAAATAGTCATGTTTTGATTGTCAAATTGCAGTTCATTGCAATTGGCCTATTTTTTTTTTAAACATTGGCAATAGCTTTAAAGTGGATTCTTTTATACACAGACACACTCTCATATATATGTGTGTATATATATATAAAAGATTATTTTTTTAAAAAATCCAAAATCACTAACTCTTTTTTGCAGTTTATGGAAGGAAATGGAAACTGTTGGCCAGGAAATCACATCCCAGAAAGCTCACGTTCTTGTGACAATTTATCATGGAACAAGTCCTGTCAATTGAGATGTAAAGCTGTGGTCTCACAGTTTGTGGTCAATGAAGATGCTTGGGGATTTTTTTTGCTATCTCTTGCAAGAAAAGGGTTATTAGCCCCTGAAGTCTTGGTTACATTCCAGTTTTAATAACTGCATTTTGCCTACATAATTCCCACTGTAGCTTCAGGTGGATTGTGGAATTTTCTTCACTTCCTGTCATAAACTATTCTGTGATGTTGCTGTGCACTCTGTAACAGCAGCTGTGCTCCTCTGCTACTGTTCACTGCTTCTCCCCAAACTTCTGACCCTCTATTTAAATTTACATCATCTTTCGTGGACTTTGTTCCAGCATTTCGAAATGCACACGCTACGAACCATTACCAAAGGGGAGCTAATCCAAAATCTTGAGGTACTATTTTCCAGTTGCATCTTTTATAGCTGCTTGATACTCTACACCGGCTTATCAAGTACAGGTTTTAAGACTCCTCATTTCCTCTGGGTCTCATTCGTTAGTGATAGATGGGGATGAAACAGCAATTAAAGATATTTCAGACAAGGTTGCACGCATGTAGTATCATCAGTGCTCTTCTTGAACATGTTGCTTATAAGACTTTTGCAGAAGAAGCTGAGGGAAAAAGACAAAAAGAGGGGTTTGCCCAGTAATGTTGTTCTTCTGTTTGTTTTCCCTTCCTACTCACCAAAGTAATTTTTCACTGGAATTTTGATCAAAAGACATTTAAGATTTTTGTTCTTTTCTAGTTTTGGAAATCTTGTTGAGAGAAAATAAGTTTGTTGTTTATTAGATGTGTACCATTTAATATTACTTATATTTCTCCAACAATTTTTTAACTTAACTGGGTTTTATACTTTTTGCTATCTACTTCATCTGACCTTTTTAGCTCATAGATGCTCTTGTTCTACTAGAGCAATATCTTTTTCTGTGTAGGGTTGATTGACAGTGGAATATTCTGGCTAAGAGGTACAGAGTCAAACCACAGACTGAGACACTGAACAGACTGCACATCCTCAGGGTCTGCCAGCAGACCGCTCCTTGCAAAATATTACTAAGTCTAACTATGAATTCTGGAATAACACTTTCTTGGCTATTGTAAAGGTGGTGTGGACCATAGCTAGGAGGTTTACATTTCTTGCCAGAAAGCCATAATACAACACTTCCATCAACGCACGAAAAACCTTTTGCTAAGATAGTCAGCAGTTGTGCATGTAAGAAGTGCAATGCTTTCATTTACCACCACGCTCTGTGCTCGTATATCCTTTGGGCCTCCTTGTTCCCAGTTTGTCAAAGCCTTCCAGCAATGCTTTCCTAACAGTGGCAGTGTGTGGATGCTGCTTCTTTCTGGGTGTTCACCTTCTCACTTGTTCTTCCTTCTAAACAGCACCTGTGGGAGTTGTACCTGCATGAGATAGGATTCCCATGATGATTCTCTGATGCATGGGCAATGCTCGGACATATCAAGTCATCAATAATTGGACTAAACCAAATTACAAACAAAAAGTGAACAAACTTGAATTACATGTTAAGAGTTCTCAGTTTCCTGTAATTAACACAGAATTACAGAATGTTAGGAGTTGAAAGGGACCTACAACGACCATCCAGGCCAACTCCCCTGCTCAAAGCAGGGGCAGCCCGAGCAGGTTACCCAGGATCAAAACGTCCAGGTGGGTTTTGAAGGTCTCCGGAGAAGGAGACTCCACAACCTCTTAGGGCAGTCTGGTCCAGTGTTCCAGCAACCTCACAGTAAAGAAGTTTTTCCTTATGCTTAAGTGAAACCTCCTGTGTTCTAGTTTGTGCCCGCTGCCCCATGTCTTGTCACTGAGCACCACTGAAAAGAGCCTGGTCCTCTGGACCCTCACCCTTGAGATATTGATAAGCATCGAGAAGGTGTTCTCTCTGTCTGCTTCAGAGGAAAAAATAATATACCTAAATAAATAGGAGAGACTTAATAAAAAAAAAAAAAGTCTAAAAGCCATTATTTTGAAGGATTTATCACTGCTGCCATTCAACACTGCAACTCAGTCGTAAATAAGCACTTTCTCTGGTAAAGGAGAAACAAAACAAAATAGGACACCTCTTTTGTATAAAACAAAACCGCACAAAAGTCACACTGAGAAAAATGCATCACTCCACCTCTTTGAACTCCAATCCTACTGCTACTGAGGTCAATGGGGGAAAAAAATCCCATCTTTTTTCCGGGCAGTAGGCTATTACTTAAATTTTTATCTGTTTCTGCAACAGTAGGCTTCACATTATTTCCGTCAATTTCCCTGTGGTGATTTTGTTTCTGGTCTGAGCCCCACTCTGTTTGGGGGGCGGGGGGAGCGTGCATGTGCGGTGTTTTATTTTTATATACTTTGTGTACCCCCAGGTTTTCCTGAGGGCGTTGTTTCCACCTCGCCCGTCTCACACCTTCCAGCCGAGCTTTATGTGCTGGAGGTGAGGTTTACAGCTCGTTCCTGAAGCCCAAGGAGTGCGGCCCGTGCGGTCGCCGCTCGCTCCCCTCGGGCCAGCCCTGCCCTGCCCGCGGCGGGCGCCATTTCTCCGCATTCCGCAAGCGGGTGCTGCCATCTAGTGCCACGGACGGGGCTGCGCCCCGCGGGCATCTCCGCTCTGCAGGCGACGGCGGTGAATCGCCGCCCGAGCTGGGAGCGAGGGGGCATACTTAGGGAACGGTGCGGCCTTCGCTGCCGATACGCGACGGTCCATAGATAGACCCTGGGGAGAGGGCGGACGCGCAGCTGCGGGCTGGCGGGCTCCGAGGTAGATTTGCCCCACGCGTACGACCCTTAACCGGGGGCAATAATAGTCGCCCGAGCCCTTCTGCTGGCTGCCCGCCCGCAGAAATGCCCCTTACGAGTGATTTGCGACAAGGGAAATCGGCGTTTCGTCCGCCGCTTCAGCCGTGCTGCAGCAGCGAGGCTCGGTCACGGCAAGGGCTTGCTCGGGGCTGCCTTGGCGAGGAGCGCTCTGCCGTTCCGCGGCTGCCGGCAAGTAGCCGGTAGAGGCTTGCTCACTGTGCGGAGAGTGAAGCCCCAAGGGTCTCTTAGCTATATTTGTGTTTTGGTAGCGTGGTGTTGTTTTTTCAGCGTGTTGCATTTTCATGCTGCAGGGTGCTTGGATTTTTTTTAAAGCTTTTAGTAGAGTAGTGTCAGCGCGATGCTCGAGTATTTTTGGTTACATAAAGTGGTTTGGAAAACTTGGCTGAAATAGACACATTTTGTAATTTGCTTTTGTAGGGCAGGCAAGTGGGGATTTTGTCTAAAACGAATTAAAACTCTTTGCTGCATGTTTCCCAAGGCAAATCCTGAACCAGAATGTTTTCAGCCGTGAAGATCGTAAACTTCAATCATAGAATCATTTTGGATGGGGACGAAAAAAAAAAAACTTTAAAATCGTTAATCAAATGAAATGTTTTCCCCATAGTCAAAGTGAATGATGCACACGAAGTTAACTGCAAAAACTAAGTAACATTAGCATTAGTTTAGTGTAACTCCAGAACATGATCCTTAACTCATGAAACAAATACCTCATGCTAGTCTTGACACACATGTAATTAACATCACACTATCCATTGATGGAGCTACAAGTGTACTTAAGTTTGAGGTGTTGCATCTTAATCTTGCTGTAACACTTCTTCCGGGCTAAGGGCCTCTGAGTGCCATGGACAGGCTTTTTTTTATTTAAAAAAAAAAAAAAAAAAATTGTTCCTAGGTCAGCGCAGTAGCGATTTTCTCTAATATCCTGCTTTCCCAGATCTCCAATGAGAATAGAGAAGAGTTTTGTCCCTGATGTTTAATGAAAAAAAAAAATTAAAAAATTTTTCCATCGTAAACACTAAAGTACATTTTCTCCTTTTTATAAAATTGGATTTTGAAGCAGGGAAATGCATGACATTTTGTAGGATGGCTTTTTGAGGGTTGAGAAAACAGTTTCAAGAGGCTTTTTTAAAGTATTCTCCTTTAAGTTTGAAAGCTGGTGTGGGATGTTTTTGTGGTATTTCAGGGGCGATAGTCTGATCTCATCTTTATCTCTCCTCTTTCCAGATCTTGTTCTGGGGAGCAGATAGACAGAAAAACAGTGAAAAGTCAAGAGGAAGATTTTTGGAGCGAAGAGGCGTCATCTGGGGTAAGTGAGGGGCAGTATTGGGGGGAAAGACAAAATGAGTCAGCATGATACAGATATGTCCACTTGGAAACCACAGCAAGATCTTCCCACTGCACTGTGTGAGCCTCTTAAAAGCAAAATCCAGACAGAGTCTGTCTCTCTATAAATCTTTCCCCTCTTTCCATTACTAGTTGGGTATTGTTGGCTCTAAGCCACCTGATTTTACTATGATTTATTAACTGCTATGCATTATATATGAGATTCAGGTTTACTGAAGAGTTACCCTTATGGTCAATGTTGCATACAAATCAGCTACTGTTAGAGAGGTTTATTGCATCTTTTTATGCGGCTAGGAGTTTTGTTAGGTAGCGTTAGAATTTGTGACTTGTAAAAGAATACCTAAAAAGAAATAAATAATAAAACCCTCCTCTGTATTTCACATGGTGCGCTTTATGTGGAGTGCATCATGTAGCCCTGTGTGGGTTATGAGCATTGCTAAAAACCTGAGTAATTGGGGACTGGGGAGCGAGATGGTCAGGATGGTCAGATTTTCCAGGAAGCTACTAATAAACATATGAAGTAAGATAAATTAGCATTTTGTACTGAAAGAGGGATGTGAGAATTCATGAAATAGGCAGTAAAATGTTCTTTTGTGTGGAAATAGGACCTGCAAAAGCATCTGTGATTGAAGTGATAACGTGGCACATTTGAGAGATGCTGCTGCCTGGAAAAGTTACACTGTGGCGCATTACTTCTGCCCTTTCTCATGTTACTTGGGGGAAGGTCTGCAGGAAGGTTTTGCTTTTGGTCTTACCCTTGTCTGTAATTATTCTGGTGGTGACCAGCGTCTCTATTTCAACACGGAGTATTGCTTTATGGCGTCATTGCTTTTCACTTTCTACAGGCAGATTAGACGTGCTCTAAAGATGAGTAAATAAATTTAGGGAGAGAAAAAAGAAAAAGAAGTTGATTTTAGACACACTATAAAATAATTTTAAAATGTGAGCATTTCCTAACAACTTGGGCATTCTGTGCAAAGAATGCAAGGAAGGACAGAAAGAAAGAGAGGTTATGCCTTTTGAAATAAAATAACACAGACAGTTAAAGAGGCAGAAACTACTGTAGGGATGTCAGAAGTACGTGGGAAGGATAAAAGGTGGAATACAGGGGTTTGTCATGCCTGAAATTTTGCTATTCTATTCAAACCACAAGCACTGCAATCTGCTTCATACTGACATGTTATGAAGTGTTCGCGAAGAAAGAAGTTATTGTTAGGCAAAACCCTTATATACTAAACTAGAGCTAAGCAACTATTTCTTATTGTGTTCCCTTGTGAAAGATATTCCAAACAAACTACATAAATATTTATAAACATTATCCTTTTGCAGAAGTTTTCCTTATATCGCATTTCATTATTTTAAATTCATTTAGTAGAGGAAAAAATGGAAATAATTAGCGACTTGACTTAACTTTTTATCAAATTATGTGGCAAATTTAAGCACAGTTCCTAGAAAGCAGTTTGTAGAGATCCACGTTACAAGAATACAAAAGACAGGAAAATTATTTTTGCTTCTCAGCATATGAATATAGAATCGTTGCATGTATTCCAGATATGGATAGCCTGAAAGCTTCAGGCACTGTACAGCTGACTCTCCTATCACTGTTTACTCATCATTCTGCTGTCTCATTTTGTTTTGGTTTTGTCTTTTTTACAAAATCTGTTGGAAGGGAAAACTTTGTGAGAGCTCTGCAGTGTTGTCCAATTAAAGATACTTAACCAGGCAGAGATCACACAGAAAATATTTCAGACTATCTTTTCAAACTTGCTTGGAGTTGTTTTATATAGGATGTTATTTTGGTAATGCAAACTTTTGTATTTGCAATGTATTTGAACATCTATTGCCAACAGAATGCCAAATCTTCAGAATTATAGAATTATGTTTTAAAGAATATTCAGGTTTATTTTGTATACAGATGAAAGAGATTTAAAAAAAAAAAAAAAAGAACCCAAAAGCCACACAAAACTAAAAAGAGATTATTCAAGTGTGTCTAAATGCGAGGCTAAGTTTGAAAGTATATTTGTTTCTCTCTCATTGACACTTGGAACTGGCCCAAAGTCTTCTGTCCTTGGCAAAGCAGACACTGTTCTTCAGACAAAAACCTAATTAAACTGAGTGCTACCTGTGGCAAGAACACTTAGAAATTCACAGGGTTCAAGCAAACAAAACAAAGCATTGATTTAGAGCTTTCAGATCTGTTCTTGATAATTTTTCTCTTACGAAGCAAGTTATGTGATTGGACAGGGTGTGGGGGTGTCATTTTGCGGGGGGAAGTTAGTTCTTTTTTTTTCGTGGAACTGTGGTCTGAGAAGAAGCCACAAGTGAGGTGGCCTTTAATGGTAGCAAATGCCCGCATTATGTGTCACTTTGTTTCTTTTCCACGTACCCTGCAAAAAACTACACTCTCATAAGGGAAAACTGGTGTAGAGAAATCAGATAAATAAAAATGAAACACTTAGCAGATGACTAGAACAATGTTATTAGCTACTGGAATCATATAGCTTGATGAAATCATAGCACTGAGGCAATGTTTTGACTGACTCTTTCAGTTTCCTGTGAGTGACACAGCAAAAATTTCATGGCTTCTTACTGTGGCATTTCAAACACTCCTTGTCAAAGTTAGCAGAAACACAACATTCTCTTGTGCCCCTGCCATTTGAGTACAAAAGACAAAGCAACTGACTAGTTCATCTCTAATCTGCTTGCAATCCTCATCAACTCATTTGTATGTTTTTCTACTTTATCAGTGCCAAAGAGTAGAAAATGATCCCTATTGAAATCTAACAAATAGAACATTTCAAGGGTGGCTCTAAGGTTACAAGAAATCTCCTAGCTGTGCTGTGAGGATTGAAATGTATATCTGTATTTCTTCAATGCATTTTACAGTTATTAGTGTGCTATTGACTGAAAAGGATGGGGGGGGGAAGGAATGAGTGAATATCGTGCTGCTGATATGTATCTGATTGTACTTATATTGAGGGTACAGTTTTCAGCTCAGAACATAATTGTGAAGTGTTCCAAGACATGATGGGTTTTTTTTAAGGCAAAGATAGTGGTATCTGATATGGTGATCTTGGGCCATGTTGTCTTGAGAGAGGTTACTATGTAGCAACAGTTCAATATCATCCTTTGGACTTTCCTGATAGACCACTTAACTATCTCAGCTTTTCCAGTGATCATCTCATTTATCTAGGATTATTGCAGTGAATTTACTGTTTGGTTTTCTTCCAGAACTGAAATGTCAAGTCCAGTGTCATGTATGCAGTAGCTTTGTGCTGTGAGAGCTCAACAGATCCACCAAAAGCTGCTAGTAGTTGATCTTTGGATAGAGCTAGAAATAAATAAATCCTCTTTAGCAGATCAATATTCATCCCATTTAATGCTTGATGTGAATCTTGTGGATTTGAAGTAGTAATGTTGATGTACAGCTAATCGTTGAAATGGGCATTAGGGCTTTTATAGCATGGCAACATGTTGTCAGACAGGAAGGAGGAAAGTGAGTGCATCCTAAGGGGGGCAGGGGGAAATCTGTAACAATATGTAATTTGACACACATTTGTAATCCGCACAGGCTCCTACATCACAGTGATTTGCTGGGTTACAGTCTAATACTGTACATCCAGTGTTTATTCCAGGGGTTTACTTAGTAAAGCAGATGATTCCCCCTTCAGTGGGACTTTCAGACTCTGCATATAATGATCCAGTCAGATTTTAAGACATTATTTTCCTCTTGAGTACTTTACTCTCAACTAGTTGCTCATCTATCCAGCTATACAGCAAATACATGGAAAGTGTGCTTCCCATGGCACAGAATATCTGAATATGTGTACTGAACAACTGTATACATTTCTGTAGGTGTGTATTACCTGCTTATTATATTGCTGTCTAAAATCTGTGTTGTACATATTAAAAAAGAAAAAAAAAAATCAAACCCAAAAACCAGAAGGACAATTTCTAGGGAAAATAAAAAAAAAAAAAAAAAAAAATCAGTAAATAAGTTCTAGGACCGTTTAAGAGCACATTTAGAAAATCTTACTGCGTTTGTTTTTGGGGTTTTGTTTTAAGATGTGATTTAAGGATTTTCTTTTCAGTTTGCTGTAGGAATTAAATGTTTGAGGCCACTTTTTTATTTTCCCTTAATAATAATAAATGAAAGTTGTGTTTTGTGAGTAAATATGCTAGACCAGATAATGATAGTGTTGGCAAACATGAAGAAAATTCAAGGATGAATTTTTCTCTGTTCTAAGACTATGCTCAGATCTTTATTGTTGTAGTGTCACTGTAAATAACTTTGCCATATATTGCTACAGTGTGCTCTGGCTTTCAAGTTCAGCTGCAAAGTTCCCAGATGCTATATTAAACAGCATATACCTTAGTGAACTATTAGTGTAAGGTGATGCAAGCAAAATGAGTCTGGCAGTCCTTGGGCAATTGCAGGAAATATCCCATTTCTTTTTCATCAGACAGAAAGGCTTCAGTAAAATTGAAAAGTCTCATTATCTTTAAAGGTGAAGTAAAAACCACAGTTGTCTTATAACTCGTGTAATAGATACTGGTGTGAAGCACAGTGACTACTATGCAACATCACAGAATACATTTGTATCATACACTTTTGCTATTATCATTAGCTCTTTTGCTAAGGAATACTTTAATCTTAAAACCAGAAGAATCATATAGAGAAATACTTGCTCATGCAATGTCTAGTGAACTTCTACCTCTGTGAAGACAAGGTAAGGGTCAGTAGATCTTCCACCTTCCTTTATATTAACAAACTTATATTCATTTTAGTAAGTTTTTCCTTCATTACTTCAGTTTGTAGTGGGTCCAGGTTTTTGCAGTAAAGGATGTGGGGGACAGTGGGAAGGATTAAGTTCACTACAAAACAGTAGATCACGGGAAAGGAAATGTCTTGTTGTATTTCATTCCATGGAAAGGGAGGTGGTTTTGAAGGCATAGGTAGAGACGGAGGAGAAACTTTCTAGGTTGCTCTGTCTTCAGGCACTGAGGGTTAAATAGTCTGGTTGAACATGCTTCTAATCTTGCTTCACTGCACACAATAAAAAGGTGGTCTGGGCAATAGATGGTTCCTGTGTTGCAAGGAAGAAATGCTCTTAGTCACCAGATTGGTTTGGTTGTTTTTTTTCCTGCTACCTCCTTGCATTACCTGCAGCCATATTACATGATCTTAAAAAATTGTAATCACAACTAGAGCCATTCCCAGTAGTCTTGGGAGTGTTGATTGACAGACAGCTGAATATGAACCAGCATGTAGCCAAGAAGGCAAACAACATCCTGTCCTAGATCAGCAATAGTACTGAGTTCTCTGAGAAAGACATTGAAGTTCTTGAGTAGGTCCAGAGAAGGGCAGCAAAGCTGGTGAAGGGTCTGCAGGACAGGTCTGGTGAGGACCAGCTGAGGGAACTGGGGTTGTTTAGAATGATGAAAAAGAGGATGAGGGGGAGACCTCTCCCTGAAAGCATGTTGAAGTGAGGTGGGTGTCAGTCTCTTCTCCCTAGTAACAAGTTAGAGTACGACAAATGGCCCCTCGCTTCCCTAGGGGAGGGTTAGGGTTAGACTGATAGGGTTCTCAAAGACTGGAACAGGCTCTCCGGGGAGATGCTTGAATGTCCATCCCTGGAGGTGTTTAAAAGATGCAGAGATGTGATACTGAGGAACATGGTTTAGCACCTTGGTAGAATTGGATAATAGTTGGGCTCCACGATCTTAAAGGTCTTTCCCAACTAAAGCAGATCCGTGAGTATATAAACATTTCTGTAAGCTTAAACTTCAGGGCACAGCAAGAATAACTGTTTTCCTCCCTATCATGAAAATGAAAAAGGTTGAGAAAACTTACATCTGCTTTTTCCAAAGAACATGAAGGAAAAGCTATATTGCCATGGGAGCTAACCAGAGTGTTCTGGGCTTCAAAAGTCCCATTTAGGAAGCAGAGATGTATCTCACTGTACTATTTTAAACAAAACAAACCCCAAACCAATTAAAAAAAAAATCCTTAAACAAGGAGAAGTATCCCACTTTTATTGTTGACCCACAATATCACAGTATCACCAAGGTTGGAAGAGACCTCAAAGATCATCAAGTCCAACCCGTTACTACAGACCTCAAGACTAGACCATGGCACCAAGTGCCACGTCCAAACGTGCCTTGAACACCTCCAGGGACGGTGACTCCACCACCTCCCTGGGCAGCCCATTCCAGTAGTGAATGACTCTCTCAGTGAAGAACTTTCTCCACACCTCGAGCCTAAACTTCCCCTGGTGCAGCTTGAGACTGTGTCCTCTTGCTTTCTTCTCTCAGGCAACCAGCACCAGAACAACTTCCTCCTGGCCACAACCACCCTTCAGGTAGTTGTAGACAGCAATAAGGTCTCCTCTGAGCCTCCTCTTCACCAGGCTAAACAATCCCAGCTCCCTCAGCCTCTCCTCATAGGGCTTGTGCTCGAGGCCTCTCACCAGCCTTGTTGCCCTTCTCTGGACACATATATATATTGATATAAACAGAAGATGCACAACTTAATACTGGTTGCTCCTGAATGTGTATGATCTGCTCAATGTCCTACCACCATGTTTTCTTTCTGAACTGGGAGTGAAGATCTTACATTGACATCCTGTGGACATTAATGACTAGTGAGACACCATGGTACTTTTATTGGGGGTGGGAAGTAAGTCATGTTATGGCAAGGCTTGCCAGATGAGTGGCACGAGTAGATCATAGATTCAGAGGAAGAGAAAGGTCTGTTGGCCTTTCCAACCAGGGAAAGCTTTTGGGAGTGCTCACAAAGTGACATTTATCTGATGGTTTCTATATAAAGCCTGATTACTGAAACACAGTGTATGACCTATAGGGGTAATAGTCTGCTGAACACTTTGAAGACTTTGCATTTGTCAGTTATCACAGAATGAAGCTAAAATAGAGAGTCTGGGTTCACGCATCCTTATTCTGCTATGTACACCCTGATGTGCACGCAGTTGGAATTCACAAATATGAGGTGCTCCACTTAGCTTAAGGGATGGTCAGTCTGGTCCTACCTTTGCAGCTGTTCTTAATTAGGTGTGTTCTTATTAAATGCAGTACTCAAATCTGTTAGCCACTACTTCTGTATTTAAACAGGTACTGTGAAAGGTCATTTTTTTTAAAAAACAACTTTTTGATTATTTGAGAAACAAAAAATATTTTTGCTCTTTTAAATGGATTTTTAAATCAGCTTTTGCTCATAAGGAAAAATAAATCCCCAGCCTTGCTTCAGTGAAGCACTTTTAGCTCTGGTGATGGCAAACCCTTCAGTTTCTTCCTAAGGTTGTAGAGAGGTGGGAGTTTCCCCACTATTAAGGGCTCAAACCTGATCCTAGAAAAGACCCTTACTTTGTATGATGAAGCCAAGGAATAACCAGGATTCTGCACTGTTGTGTTTTCTTTAACAGAGAAAAAAATTCTTTGAAGTTTAACCTGCATGGCAAATATTTGGGGTTTTTATAATTTTTTGCATTTTTTTTAATGGCTCTGCCGAATTTTGTGTGGGTTTGTTTTTTCCATTCTGCTTTCAGGGCGCATAGGCGGGTTCAGGCAGGAAGTGCAGCCTGAAAGGCTAGGCCAAATCCAGAGGGATTAGCTGCAGCAAAAGGCTGCTCTGTGATCCTGAGGTATTGTCTTAGCAGTATGGCAGGAAAAGAAAACACACGCATTCTTCTGAGCGTCCAGATCTTTATGCAAAGCAAATCCAGCAGGCAGATGGAAAAGAAAACCACCCTGATAAGGCATTTAGGAACATTCTTGTCAGTATAAATGCTGAGATGGTGTTGTCCTTGTCTTTGGGGTTTTAAAAAGCAGGTGACTTGTATGAAACAAAGTTTCTATAAGCCAGTGACAGCACAGCAATACTTTTTTTCCTTAATATAGCTTTTGGAAAAGCTTTATGCTTAAAGGGAAAATCAGTTCTTTTTTCTTAAGGTAGAAATCCAAGGGTAAGTTTTCACCTGCTTGAAGGTGTGTTGAAATGGATAGGACATATTTCTCTCTGGGGATTTTTGTGTTTTGGTTTTTTCTTTGTTTGGTGGTTTTGTTTTTGTTTTGTGTTGTTGTTTGTTTGTTTGGGGGCTTTTTGGTGGGTTTTGTTGTAGGTTTTTTTGTTGTTGTTGTTTGTTTTCTGTTTTGGGTTGGCTTTTGTCTTTTTGTTTGTTTGTTTTTAACCTTTTTATTAATTTCACCTGACAGCTACTGAAAGAAATTTGTTGGAATTAGAAAGACTTTAAACTTTTACATCCAGCTACTTAAGTGAAAAGAGGAAGTCCTGTCCCTTTCTTCACATTAACACTTTTTATTTAGTGTTTTGTACCTCTCTATAATGAATGTAGAGAAGTCTTTGGGGTTAACTGTAGATAACTCCTTATAAGGACTAAAGATTTGGAAAGATTGTACATTGAATATATTGCGTGCAGATGTTTCCCACACAATTTATCTGAAACTTTATGAATAGGAGTACCAAGGAAAGACAAAAAGTTTTAGAAAGCAGCTTTATGATGGCCTTCAAAGAGAAATAATGAGAACGCTTTGGTTATTTTTGGAGGGAGTGGAAAGTGTTGCTGCTGCTGTGGTAGTGTTTTTTCCATTGCTAAAAAATAGAGGAGTGTTTATTTGTTTTGGTCTGTCAGCTTGAGGTGTGGCATCTTTGTACTGTGCAAGATGTGGAGGTGTGAAGTGAGAGCAGAGAGAGGTTTCACAATGAGCGCCGGTTGTAAAACTTTTGTGTCAAGGTTCCTGAATCAAGCTGCCCAAGTGTCAATCCTAGGAATACCTGTAGGAATGAGACGTGGTTTGAAAACACCAACTAGTGTGCTACCATTTTTAATGAAGATCTCCCTTTAAGCCCTTTTGGTGTAGCCATGTAATTCTATTTCCTTTTTTCACAGTCTGACAGTGCTTGCTATGTAAATACTTGTATATAAAATGTATATTGTAGTCTCAAAGACTGAGTTGGCACAGAGGAGAAGGATACACTGGAAGCTTTCCAGAATCCTCTCTCAAAAAGGTAAATGACAAGGGAGTGGGTTATTTCTTCCCTTTCTCCAGTTGTCAAACCCAGAAGAACAGCAGAGGGAGCCCCTGCATGGCTTAAATCGTTTGGTTTAGTGAAAACGGAGCCAGTACTTGCACAGGGTAACAAATCTTTGCCGCCCTCTCTTGAACCTTTGGCGTAAAGCAGCGGTTGCTGCAGGCACCTTCCAGAGTGACTGTCCCCAAAACACCTCCGTTCTCTGCACGACAGAAGCTTCGGAGTAGGACGGTGCTGCTGCCGACAGTCGGGAGAGACACCCAACACGATGATTGCCGTTTAGAGCTCGAAGTCACTTGCAAAGTGTTCTTTATGGATTACTAGGCTATTTGTTTAATTAGCCTTCTAATTAGATTTGAATGTGTGGTATACTAAGTAAGCATTTAGCACACAGATGGCTATATTCATATACATAATGTGTTAAGAAAATATTTACCCCGAGTCTATCAGTACATAGAATCCCATCTTTTAGGCATCTGTCTTCTGTCAGCATCATTTGCAGTCACTGAGTATTTCCCACCAATTTTTAAACCCAAATATGCTGTTAGCTTCACACTTTGGATGATTTTTATAAGCATCTGACTGAACACCACAGGCAGTACTAATGCAAACCTGAGAAACAGAGCTGGAACCAAAATATCCCAGAGTTTCCATCTTTAAAGATGTGCTGGAAGAGCCTTTAGTTTTTAGTGCTAGTTTTCAGTGCTAGCTTTTAGTGCTTCAGTTTTTAATGCTAGTTTACAGAAAAATTGAGTCTGCTGTTCAAGAGACTACACCACACTTCAGTTGTAGCTGGTCAATTATTAGCTGGCAAACCTTTTCTGTTGCAGAACTGACTCATCAATCTATGTATTTGCATCTGAAATATGGGAACATCAAGTTACCTGGGGAGGTTCTCATTTGTTTATAAGAGAAACAAACTCCAAGTGTGTCAGCCAGTACCACTGAACTGCTTATTCTTTTCTCCTTCTGAAATATTTGAAATGTTTGCGCTTTGGGGGGAAATTGTTAAAGTATGAAAAATTGGCTAAAATGGGAAAGCTACTGGCTCTCCCAGTGACTGTATGGTCACACTAAATCACAAAAGTATTTCACCAAACCAGGGTCATTCAGAGCAGGCTGCCTAGAATCACATACAGGCAGGATGCAGATCTCTCATAAAAAGGACTGTACAACCTCTCTGGGCAGCCTGATCCAATGCTCTGTCAGAGGCACTTTCTCAAAGGGAAGAAATTTTTCTTTAGGATGATGTGGAACTTTCTGTGTTCCAGTTTGTGCCTGTTGCCCCTTGTCCTGTCACTGGACACCACCAAAAAGAGTCTGGTCCTGTCCTTATGACACCCACTCTTTAGATGTTGACATGCATAGAGAAGATCTCCTCCTCAGCCTGCTCTTCTCCAGGCTAAACAGTCCCAGGTCATCAGCCTCTCTTTGTCAGGCAGCTGTTCCAGTTCCCTCATCCTGTAGTCTCCCCGCTACACTGCCTCCAGTAGTTTCTTGTCTCTCTTTTATCTGGGGAGCCCAGAACTGGACACAGTACTTCAGATGTGGTCTCACCAGGGTAAAATAGAGGGAGAGGAGACCCTCACTCTACCTGCTGGCTAGACTTTTTTTAATGCATTCTAAGACATTGTTGGCTCCTTGGCCACAAGAGCACACTGCTAGCTCATGATTGACTCGTTTACCAGCACTCCAAGGTCTTTCTCTGCAGAGCTGCTTTCCAGCAGGTCAACCCCTTACCCTACTGGCACAGGGGGTTATTCCTCCCCAGCTGCAAGATGCTACACTTTCCCTTGTTGAACTTCATGAAGTTCACCTTTGCCTGACTCTCCAGACTGTCCAGGTCTCACTGATTGGCAGCACATCCTGACGGGATGTCAGCCACTTGTCCTAATTTTGTATCATCAGCAAACTTGCTGAGTGTCCACTCTGTCCCTTCTTCCAGGTCACTGATTCATATGTTGAACAAAACTTGACCTAGTCCTGACCCCTGGGGACCACCCTTAGCTACAGTCCCCCAGCTAGGCTCTGCCCTGCTGATCACAACCCTCTGTGCTCTGTCATCCAGCCAGTTCTCTTGGGGGGGTCTCAATGCCATGAAAGAGATGGGATCAGACCATGGTGTGTTTTTACACTTGCATTTAGTACCTCTTTGGACAGAAACATACGAGAATGTTTTCTGTGTACAGTTGTTTATGCAGAGGACTGCATCTGTGCAGATCAGCCTGCAGGCAGGTCCATGCTTCCACCGAGCTCCACAAAGTTCGGTACATCTTTCCATTTGACAATTTTCATTGCTGTGTGAGCATGGGATTTGCCAGGATCAGAGGTTACTAGCACACTGCTTTTACTGCTGTTTCGCTCTGACCTATCTGAGCAAGCCAGTCTTGAAATCTGTCTTTTATTTCTCTTTTGTGTTATTGTTGGTGGGAGATTTATTTTTGTCCTGTTCTTGCTGTTGTTATTTTATATAGGTTCTTGTTAGTTGTTTGTGTTTTCACATCCAGCCTCAGGTCAATGTAACTCTTGCAGCTTTAAATCCTCCATGCTTCGAATGTGAGTGTTCATCTTTGTCTGTCCTGAAACTGTAATTACATCAGACAAATGGTGTAATAAAGTGGTAGCTAGCAGTGGTTAGAGACAAATCTTCTGCTCACTGTAATTTTTCTTGTAACATTACCAGCTTCATTTTTATGTTCTTCTAATCACTTAAAACTTTTCTTCTTCTGATGGATTTAGTTGTAGAAATTTACTGTGAGGGTCTAGAATTGCCTGCTAGGCTTTACTTTTACATGAATCATTTGTCTGGTTTTCCTTCTAAACTTGCACATCTGATTTGTGTAAGGTATCTAATTTTATTAATCTAGGCATATAGGATTTGTATCCAATCTTTGGGTCTCCAAATTTGTACTTTTCATTGAATAATGCAAGTGGGATGCTGTAAAATTATTACCTACGTGATGCATTGAGAGCTGATTCCTAAGTGGAAGCCAATGATTCCTTTTGGAGTCTCATTTAATGCAAAAATCTGTACCTTCATCAGGGTTTGGAATCAACCTATCTGAACTTGTTACTGTGCTGTATAGACACCTGAAAGGTCAAAGCAGTGTAACTCTCAACTTCCTCACCTAATGAAACAATCAGTCTCTCTGTTCCACACAGTGATACCATAGGACTGCAGAATCATTTTGGTTGGAAAAGACCTTCAGGATCATTGAGTTCAACTATTGTCTAACTCTACCAAGTCCCTCAGCATCACATCTCTGCTTCTGTTAAACAGCTCCAGGGATGGGGGCTTGAGCACCATACTGGAAAGCCTATTCCAGTGTTCAATAACTCTTTCACTGAAGAAGGTTCTTCTGTTATCCAATCTAAACTTTCCTTGGTACACCTTGAGGCTATTTCTTCTCCTCCTATCACTTGTTACTAGGGAAAAGAGACCAATCTCCATCTTGCTCCAACCTCCTTTCAGGGAGTTTTAGTGAGTGAGGAGGTCTCCCCTCAGCCTCTTGTTCAGCCTGGAGAATAACTCCAGTTCCCTCAGACACTCCTCACAAGGGGTCTGCTTTCCAGACCCTTCACCAGCTTCATTGCTCTTCTCTGGACCTACTCCAGCCTCTCAATGTCCTGTAATGAAAGTCCCCAAACTGAACCCAGTATTCAAGGATGGGCTCAGCAGTGATGAATACAGGGGAACAGTCATTTCCCCTGGTCCTGCTGTTCGAAGTATTCATGATATGGAATCACAGAATGCAGTACAAGCCAGGATACCTTTGACCTGGAGCACCAGAACACACTGATGCCTTATCTTCAACCATCTGTCAGCCAGCACCCCAAAGTCTCCTTTGCTGGGCTGCTTTCCAGCCACTCTATCCCAAGCCTTGTGACCCAAGTGCAAGACCTGGCACTTAGTCCTTTCAAATTTCATGGAATTAGTCTCAGACCATTGGTCCAACCTGTCTAGGTCCCATTACAGGACCTTATATGTCCTCTAGAGATTAAAAAAAAATAAATTAAAAAAAAATCTTTATGATCCAATTTTAGTTCAGGTCTCAGATGCTTTTAGCCATGCTAAATTTTCACCCAACCTAATTGACTATGCTTTCCTCATTCACTGAAAGCATCATCAACTGTAAGCAAACCCACACAGAGATCTTGAGCTGGTTCTGCACAAGTGTAAGGTGATAGGGATTTGTGCGTGTGAGGAGCTGTTGAGATACGAGTAGTCCCACTGAAGCCAGTGGAACTATTCAGGTATTTACCTCGAAATGTGTTTGAAAGATCAGTTCCCTGGTGGCCAATTGTGTTCCCAATGAACAAGCAGGAATAAAACCCACCCTCCACAGCAGAAATGCAGGACTAGTTAGACAAAAAAGAAATACATGTCTATTTTTTCCCACTGAAGTAAGAGTAGGCTTTTTATGCTTGAAGTGGGTAAAAAACAAGAAGTACTTTTTGTGCAGCCTAGATTTATCAGTAGGATTAAATATTAAGTTAATTTATGCAACCACTGCAGACTTAGTAATAGAAATAATAGAGTTACAAATCCTGAAAGAAACTTTTTAACTATCTATGGTAATTTCTGTGTCAGTTAACTCAATTCTGTCTTTGCAAGCAGTGAAAAGACTAGGAAAAAAAAACCCAGTAATTAATCTAATGCATTTTCCTCTTTAATAAGAGAGAAGTAGAAAAGGTTTATTTCCAGAAGTGTAATTCCTTACAGCTGTTTCCTTTTTGTTTGGTAAATTTTGACTTCACTTTAGGTGCACTTCAGGGTGCAGAATGTCCTTAGTTTACCGGTGTCATTTGTTTGTAATCTCCAATTCAATTTCTGTGTGAATGTGGCTCCCATCAGCAATTCTTTGAGCTTACTTACAAAATACTTCTTGTTTATCACAAAATAGATATGCATATATGAAGATCTCTAGCAAACTGTTGCATCCCTTCAAAATGTTATTTACAAAACTCTTCTGTTTCAGCAGGAGCTTTTCATGAGGCACATTCAGATTTCAGGATGACAATTGTGTAGGTTTGCAAGAGAGGGATATGAACTTAATACATCCTCACCTTCAGGTTTTTCCTTTGTAGATTTCCTAAAAGTTCCCTTTTATTTTTTGGTGGGGGGGGGGAGGGAAGGCAAGATTTTATACCACAATTTGAATAGGATTGGGCAGGTTTATACTAGCCCTCGGTTTAAAAAAAATATTTGCTGTTTGTCATTTCTCCTTTAAACTGAGAAACTGTTGTGCTCAGAGCATATGAAAGTCAAGTGTTTTGATGTTAACTTGCCTTTGCTATTTGGTGCAGAATGGTGCAGTGCAATGCAATGCACCGTGTACTGTAAAACACCTCTAATGCTCAACCAAACATTTCTCTAATCTCCTGTTACATAGAATGTCTTATGATGTTATATGACCTTTATTTCCTTAATTGGAAGCATTGCAATTTGCATGTCGGTTTCATCTGACCATGAAGAGTAAGTGCACAAAACGCCAACATCTTAGCTCAAGGGTAACATGGAAAGTAATTGTTCCAGTTGCTGCCCTGTTAGAACATCCTGGGCTGCATCCAAAGCACTGTGGCCAGCAAGTCAAGAGAGGTCATTCTGCCCCTCTACTGCACTCTGGTGAGACCTTACCTGCAGTGTTGTGTCCAGCTCTGAAGTCCTGAACACAGGAAGGGCCTGGAACTGTTAGAATGGGTCCAGAGGAGGGCCACAGATGATCAGAGGGATGGAGCACCTCTGCTATGAAGAAAGACTGAAAGAGTTGGAGTTGTTCAGTCTGGGGAGAACTTATTAAGGCTTTTCAATAGTTAAAGAGATCCTACAGAAATGATGGGGACAGACCTTTTAGTAGGGTCTGTAGTAATGGAACAAGGCGTAATGGCTTTAAATTGGAAAAGGCTAGATTTAGATTAGGTAGAAGGAATACTTTTTTACAACGAGGGTGGTGAAACACAGGTTTCCTAGAGAAATGGTAGATGCTCCATCCCTGGAAACATTCCAGGTCAGATTGGACAGGGCTGTGAGCAACCTGATCTAGCTGAATATGCCTCTGCTCATTGCAATGAGGTTGGAGTAGATGATCTTCGGAGGTCTCTTCCAAACCAAACTATTCTGCGATTCAGTGAAATTTGTGGGGCCACTCTCTTTTTGCTAGTCAGCAGCAATAAGACAAGGAGCAATGGATACAAATTGGAATATAGAAGGTTTCAGCTCAATGTGAGGAGAAACTTCTTTACAGTGAGGGTGACAGAGCACTGGAACAAGCTGCCCAGACAGGTTGTGGAGTTTCGTTCTCTGGAGACTTTCAAAACCCACCTGGATGTGTTTCTGAGTGAACTACCCTAGGTGATCCTGCCTTGACAGGGAAATTGGACTCAATGATCTCTTGAGATCCCTTTCAGCCTCTAAATTTCTGTGATTCTGTGGTTTGTTTGGGTTTTTTTCCAGATTCAGAAAGAATATAAGATTTAAGTTTATGTCTTGTAGTGGGACATCTTTTTGCCTGATTGTCAAAACACTTTTCTCTGAACGTAAAGAAGGAGCAGACTTTGTTACTTACGTGAGAGGTCAATTGTTTATAGTATGTAGCCCGTGTTTCCAGCTACCCTGCACCTTGCACTTCTGTAATAATGCCAGGAAGCAAAGGAAACTTGGACAGTTTTTGCTAGTGTTAGCTAGGAAGACATTTCCATCTGTATTTGTATATCTGTCCCTAATAATACACTTTTCACTGGGATCCAGACAGGCTGAGGCCAATCGTATGAGCTTCAGTAATGAGCTTGCATGGCAACAACCCCATGAGTGCTCCAGGGAAGCTGTCTGTCAGAAAAGAACCTGGTGGCGTTAGTTGACATCTCGCCAGGAAGACCAATGTCATCCTGACTAGTGTCAAGAACAGTGTGACCAGCAGGACCAGGGAAATGATTGTTCCTCTGTACTTGACAATGGTGAAGCTGCATCTCGAATGTTGTGTTCAGTTTTGAGGCCCTCACTAACAGGAAGACATTGAGGTGTTGGTTCAAAGAACCAGTTGTTCTAAAGAACAGCTCTTGTGAGGAAAAGCTGAGGGAACTGAGCTAGTTTAGTCTGTAGAAAAGAAGGCTGAGGGACGATGCCCATGTTCTCTACAACCACCTGAAAGGAGGTTCTTGTAAGGTGGGTGTCAGTCTCTTCTCCCAAGTATCAAGTGATAGGGAAAGAGAGAATGACGTCAAATTGCATCAGGTGAGATTTTGACTGGCTATTAGGAAAGATTTCCTCACCAGAAAGGTTGTCAGGCATTGGAACAGGCTGCCTACAGAAGTGGGAAGAATCATCATCCCTGGAGGTTTTAAAAAAAAGATATGTAATGTGATGCTGAGGTACACGGTTTAGAGGTGAACTTGTCTAGGTTAACAGTTCAACTCAATTCTCTTAAAGATGTTTTCCCACCTACATGATTGCATAATTAGATCAGTAGAACATCACAATCACTGTAAAATAATTTCTAATGATGAGATAAGGCAAAAGAGCAGAAATTATCTGATTTATTCCTTCCATGCACATAACTGATTAGTTTTATTTGATATAGTTTGTTGAGCCAGACTATAACACAAGCTTCAAAGTTGTCTTTGCTTAGATGTTCCCTTTTGCCCTGCAGGCTGCTGTAGTAATATGTGTCATCATCCCACTCTCCCTGCATGGGCCAGCCACTTGAACAGTATAACAAGATGTCTGTGGGCCTGAATCTGCATTTGCTTTGCCTTTTTGTATGCTGAGAATAAAATACCCCTCTCTGGGTGGAGCTTATTCCCCTTTTAAGAACACGCTGCTTCTTTTAGCGGTTGTTTTGTTTTTTCTCCCATTGAAGTGATTCTGCCTCTAAATCCTCACTGTAGGTGACATGCTTTCATTCAAATCTTTCAAGGTTTTAAAGTTTCCAAACTACATCTGCAGACTTGCAGTTAGTTGTCTTTTACAAAACTATTCTTAGAGTAAAAGAGAGTATTGTGGGGTTATTTTTCCTCTCTCTAAGAAATGATTCAAACATCTAGAACAGAAAGGGAACTTCATCCTCTAGAGGGGATGAAGCACTTTGCTTTGAGCTTCACATTGCTACTACTAACAACAGCAGACTGAGTAATCTTTCCAGGCATGCACACTAGGAAAAATGAAGAATGTCTCATTTTGGTGTAATCCATTAGAGAAGTCAGTCATGCAAAAAAAAATTCTGTCCAGAAGATCAGTAGACAAAACAGTCCTGAGGGTTTTTTATATTCTTTAATGTTTTTTTTTCCCTATTATTTTAATTACTATATTTAATGGAATTACCACCTCATTTGTATTCCCAGAAAAGAGCGATGTTCATTGCTGCTCTGCATCTCAGTGAAGAAAATCCTGGTTTAAATCAAATACTTGTTTATATGATCTAATAGAAAACACCAGGCTGTATATCAAACTCAAATGGAAAACAGATGTATTAAATTGACAGTAAGAATAAATTTGTCACAGCTATATATGCTTATTGAGATATATGTTTGAATACATATGTGCATGTATATATATAAAATTTCCTTTTTTTTTGTTGAGAGAGTTGGAGGAGAGGACAAGAACAGAACATTGCTTTAGAGAGCACCACTAAAGGAATAGTTGCTTCAGATTTATAATGCTGTCTTAAGAGCATCTGAAAACAGAGGCTAGGCACATGTGGAGGTTTAAGGGTTTGAAGATTTCAGTTCAGGGTTGGATTTTTTTGAATTGTTGTAGTTCAAGTAGTCCAAAATGTGTTTTGCAAAATCTCTCAAACTATAGAAAATGCTGTAAGCTCAAAGCACTTGGGAAAAGGATTTCGTTAAACAGATACAAGACATTCTAGTTTGGGAAAAGGGGAATCTCTGCAGTGCTTCATACACCGCTGTCAGCCGGTGTGTCATGGCCTCAAACTTGTGATGAAAGGACTTGTAAATCCCCATTTCTACACACATCTTTCCATTGTGAGGACACCATGTATAGATCCCTCCTTATGCTCTCAAAGGACCAACACTGCCATCCAGCCTGTTGTCATCTGCAAACCTACTGAGGGTACATAAATTCCCTCGTCCAGATCATTGATAAAGATACTGAAGAGAACTGGCCCCAGCCTTGGGGTACAGTACTTGTGACTCTGTTCACCACCACCCTTTGGGCCTGGCCATCTAGCCATTTTTATTCAACGTAGCATCCACCCCATCCAGATCATGAGAAGCTAGTTTCTCTAGGAGGACGCAGTGGAAAATGGTGTTAAAGTGCAGATAGACGACCTCCATGGCCTTTCCCTTATCTATTAAATAGGTCACCTTGTTGTAGAAGGATATGAGGTTCATTAAGCATGACTTTTACAAGCACATGCTACCTGGGTCTGATCACCTGGGTGTCCTATACATGCTGAATGATGACACTCAAGATGGTCTGCTTCATGACTTCCATCAGCCATGGGATCAGACTGACAGGCCTGTAGTTCCCTGGACTAGTTCCTAGTGCTTCTTGTATATGGGTATCACATTTGCTAATATCTCATCAACTGGGACCTCTACAGTTAGCCAGAACTGCTGATAAATGATGGAAAGTAGTGGCTGAGCACTTCTGCCACTTCTGCATCTTTAAGTGGATCCCATCCAGCCCTGCAGACTTCTGTATTTTTAAGTGGTGTAACAGGTCACTAACCATTTCTGCTTGGACTGTGGGAGCTTAATTCTAATCCACATCCCCTCCATGGCTTCCTAATTTGTGCAGAGGGAGCCTTTTCCCCTTGTTTCTTAATGGAGTTGAGCAGAGAGAGAGAGTGCTTCACACTAAAGTAACCTTAAACATGCTCTGCGTGTGTGTGCGTGTGTGTTCAGAAGTAATTCCTTCTGAAATGGAATTAATAGTCCCAAATCCAAACGCTGCATACTGCTGTTGTATCTGTTATAAGGAAATGAAGGCATGTAAAGTGATGTGCCCAAGGATGCAGACAGGGTCATGAAGGAAGTGCAGGAGACTGATTCCTGACCCCTCATGCTAAAACAGAAGTAGCAGACAATGAATTACAAACACATGAGCAACTGCACAATATCCTTTCAGGTTGATATTTAAAATAATAATGCACAAGGAAAATTCCAGACATTTTTCCTGTCTGCTGATGGTATTCCTTCACTTCCTCCACATCCTAGCACTCTCTTCTTGTTTTTATTTCAGTACCTGCTGTCTATTTCTCTAACTTGATCTTCTTTATTAACTTTCTATATCTTGTCTCCAATACCTTTAGTGCCCTACATCCTTTTACAGGTATCTTGCTTTCCTCCACGGTCCCAGTTGCTGGGTTGTCAGTGAGCCTTTGGCATATTCAAAACCTTTACATCATAGGTCTAGGTGAATGAGTGGGGAAGCAGGAAGGTGAGATATTGGGAAATTGAGGCTCTTGTAACAAATCTCGTTATCTAACAATATAAAACAGCTAACAGATTATTGTTAGCCTTGACTTAGTTTCCCCACCCATTTTTTCCATATTGTTCTCTTATTGTGAATTTAGATTTTTCCCCTTTGTATCTGCTCCAGTTTTTTGGCCTCTACTGCACTTGTTGGTAACTAATAAATAACACTTAATTACTCATAAGTAATAGCAATTATTCATAGCGAAGATGTAGTGAGTACATGCAGATGGGTCAGGAGCATAGTCTGTGTACCTCTCTTGTTTTGTAGCCTGGCTCTTATCCACAGTTAGAAGCAGGCAGAAGAAGAAACTCTCAACACAAATCCAGATGTGCACAAACAGGACATCTGTCTGAAGCATGCATAACATGCGTGCCCTTATTGAAGAGCAGTTGATGACTTAGGCTTTCTGTCTGTGGCTTGGGTTTTATTAGTGGTCCTTCTATAGATTTTGCAGGGAGCAAGCCTCTTCAAAGAAAAGAATTTTCATGTAGAAGGGAGGACGTCCACAGCAAATAAAAATACACCAATAAACTTGAGCAAATGAGGGAGATCTTTCTGCAGCTGAATCAGTAAAGATTAGCATGACTTGAGGTTGGAGCCTCTTTTGGAGAGGAATGTCTCACACACTGTGTCAGTCCTAGCCTGTGCAGTCTCTGAGCCCAGACAGACCTTCTGAAAACCAGTAAGAGAAATTCTATCTGCCAGACTGTTAGCCTTATTGTCTCTGTGGTCAAAGTTGTTATTCATAACATCAGCATTAAGCTGGATAGAAGTTGATAACCAAGATCAATAATATTTTGCTGAAGTTATAAATCTGGAAACCACGGAATCATAAAATAGTTTGGGCTGGAAGGCACCTTAAAGATCATATAGGTCCAACTTGCCATAGGCAGGGACACCTCCTGCTAGACCAGGTTGATCAAAGCTTCATCCAACCTGCCTCTGAACACTTCCAGGCTTGAAGCCTCCACAACTTCTATGGACAACCTATTGTAGTGCCTCACTACCATCACAGGAAAGAATTTCCTTCTAATGTCTAATCTAAATCTGCCTTCTTCCAGTTTGAAGCCATTATCCCTTGTCCTGTCACTACATGCCTTTGTAAAATGTCCATCTCCACCAATCCTATTATAATACTGTTAGAAGAATCACTGATTGCTATGAATGATACCACCCTGAGTAAAGTCCAGCCAGCTTATTCGTGTTGTACACCTGTACTATCATAAAGACTCTTGCCCTCAGCTCAATAATACTGTTATCAGAGCATAACTTTTCTCCTACTTATTGAACTGTACCAGTTGTAGTATTTGCTGTAGTTGTTGTTTTAATTTTTATTACTCATTTATCTATTACATGGGAAAACAGAGACATGTTGCTTCTCAAAAGGAACTTCTGTATGAGTGATAGTGACACAATGGAACAAACACACTACAAAAGGTGTAGAAGGTGCAGTGGTGATTGTTACCTTCTCTAACCAAGAGGGAAAAAAAAAAAAGGAAAAAAGAGGAAAAGATAAAAATAAAAACAAAGAAAAGCAAAACAGAAACAAGCAAACAAAAAAAAACCCCAACCAAATACTTGTATTATTAAGATACCTTTGAGAAATTGCTGAGGCAGTGGATTTAATTATAATAAGTAATGTTTAAATTTAGAAACCCAGAAATGTTTCTAAAATATTCAAGATGAGGCAGTTTTATCTTTTGATTATGTATTTTTGAACAATTTTACAATTTGTTTGCAGGATTTGGTTGGGTTTTTTTTGTTGTTGTTGTTGTTGTTTTGTGGGGTTTTTTTGTTTGGTTGGTTTTTTGGGTTTTGTTTTTGTTTTGTTTTGTTTTGTTTTGTTTTGTTTTGTTTTGTTTTGTTTTGTTTTGTTTTGTTTTGTTTTGTTTTGTTTTGTTTTGTTTTGTTTTGTTTTGTTTTGTTTTGTTTTGTTTTGTTTTGTTTTGTTTTGGTTTTACCTGATAACCCACTATAGAGAAACTTACAAAGTAATCTCTTTGGAAGTCAAACAGTCATTACTAATTCGTGGACCAGCTCCTTAATTTTGTGATGTATGCATACAGAAGCCTTGAAATATTTACAGGATGTAGCCTAATTTTTCCCTGCACCATTCAATTCAAAACACAAGAAAACCCTGCAGGAAAGAAAATAGATGCATTGGGGTAATTTTTTTTTGTTGTCATATTTTTAACATGTTGACACTAAATGAGGCATTTATAAATTCCTATGTGTATTGAATTTGCAGCTCTGTAGTTGTAGTTATTGTCTGTGTCTCTTGAGACATTTCTAATAGTTGTTACTCAGCAAGATAAAAAATTATAGTGGTCGTGCTCTTAAACTGAGGTTTGTACTTCGTAGTGATCTGAGTTGTGCCTACACATTTTGCTTCATCAATCTTCAGTAAAATATGGTATTCATAACATTAGTATGCTGCAGAGTGCAAGAGAATGTCTTGCTTTTAAAGATCAGAGCTGATTCTTGTTCTTCTCCTCAAAGGCAATTGGAGCAAGAGAGAGGCAAATATTAATCATACTGTTTCCATTGTTAAACCTCACTTTCCAGATTATGCTTCTCTAGCGCTAGAGTACTTAGCGCTGCGTATTTTATAGCCAGAAATTGTATTAATTCATGTTTTAAGAAATAAACAGGAGTTTAAAATGAAATCCTCCAGGATCTTCTATTGTTTTGAAATCTAAAGGGCCCTGTAATCCTTTAAACCTGTAAACACTAACAAAGAGACCGTTGTCACTAAATCAAACTCATCTTTGCTGAAGGAGCACGCTGCAGAGTTCCTCAGGGATGGTAAATGCTGGTTAGCGAAGCCAGCCTCACCTCTGGTATAACTGCAGTGCCCCAGTACACCAACCAGTGATCAGCTTGGCTAGTAGCTTGAAAATTATTAAATGTTTGTGGAACAAACAATGAGATGGACACATTTCAGCTCCCTGAGTAAGTTTTTCTTTATCATTTCTGTAGACTGTTGCTTTGTTTAACGTTGAAGGTTGTATCAGGTCAGTTCTTAATACAATAGCGTATTTGGCAAGAGTAGATGAGGATTAATTAGTTAATATTTGCAGAAGACTTTGAAAATGTAAAGCGCTATGGGGCCATAAATTTACGTACCTGCTTTTCTGTGCTCTGGGGATATGTGGTACCTACAGAATGCACACAATTCCCCTGATGTGCAAACCTTTATTTTCTGTAGATCTTACCATGGGTAAATTCTAAGTTTTAAAGTTAATGGGTTGTACTTTTAGTCACTGATTCATAACTATTCTGAGGCTATTTTTAAGTAGCTTCCAAAAAAATGTGTGGATAAGTAGTTGGTTTGCAGCTAGTTACACACATGAAATTCATAAAGGGCTCAAAAGCTTGTGGAAATATGTTAGAGGTACTGGAATAAAGATCTGGGAATCCACTGGATGTATTTATAACAGGGAATTTGGCATTTCTTAGAGAATATGCAGGTCTTCAGAAGAATCAGATTATTTATGAAGCTGATTTTATGCAATTTATGAGTTTTCTCACACTGGCTTGCAAATGTTACTTCTTCCCTGCAGCGTAGGCTTCCTGCTGTTTCTTCCTCTGCACCAGGTTTGTTGTAAGACATAACCAGCTGAGGGGTGTGCTGGCAGGGTAGGGGCAAGTGCCAGAACTGATATCCAAGTGAGCTTTAGAAAAGTCTTCAGAACGTAACCATCTCTAGTACTTTAAGTGAACTAGATTTAAACTGTGGTTTCAAGGTGAAAGGTTGTTGTGCCCAACTCTGTCTCCAAGAGACACCTTGATCCCCCACACTTTTCCCTTTTTCAGGATTTAGAATATACATTGATATTTTCAGTGGTACTCCCCTGGACAAGATAGTAAGTCTTCACGTGTAAACATTTCTAAAAAAGGCAAATGATGAATTACAAGGTGGACGTTTTCCCATCTTCCTTTCACGCTAGCTTCAATAATTCTACTGGCTTGTAATTCTTGGAGATGAGATACGAGACTTCCACTGATGACAGCAACAGACAAAAATTTAGAGGCAGCACAATTCCTTCAAACAGATGTTTCCCAGACAGCCTGATAACACTTCAACTTTCAAGTGACGCTTCTTCTTAAAATCGAACTACAAGGGGAAAAAAAAAAAAAAAGAAAAAAAGTATAGTGTCATGGTGTCAGGTGTGAAGTAAAACGTAATTCATCTTTAGCTTTTGATTATTTCCCATTTGCAGCCTGTGTTTTAACAACTGTTTTTTTCCAACCTCTTGGATTTGACAAAAGGTATGGATGTCTCCTCTCTCTTCCCTTTTTACCTTTTTTGTTTGCTGACCCAACCATTTGCTGGCACCTCTGTTTTTTCTCTCCCAATATCTCTTGGCATCAAATATTCTTTACTGTTTTCTACCTTCTTTAGAACTAAACATCTACTTTTGGGCTCCAGCATCACTAAAATTTGTAGTTCAGGCTGTATTCTGAAGGAATGATGTACCTTTTTTTTTATAAGGATTTTTCAAAAGCACAAGTCCAGTGTTAGCTGTAGGGCACTTCACCCACTTAGTATTTCACAGTAAAAAACAAACAAGCAAACAAAACCCCAAATAAAATAACAATTAGAAGAAGAAAAAAAAAAAGAAAGGCGAGAAGTGATAAACTAGAAAATTTTGACTTCTGACTATTTATGGATTTCCCAGGGCAAGGGACTCTTCACCCTTCCTATATATCCAAATTTGTTGCTGTATGCAAGAAACATCCTGCTAGTGGTAAAGGAGCTGATTTGATGCTTCTTTGCTGCTCTCTTTCTCATTTCATTCCAGAATAAGGAAATCTGGCAGTACTTTATGATAGAGTATAAAAAAAATGCTACAATGGTGTTCATTTCCTCTCACCTGTAATGCAAACTCTTTTGAACCCATAAAAGTTTTTCTCTGAGGTCAGTGATGGAAATATGAACAATGGCACAGACCAGTCAAACCATAATTGTTCAGTGAGGTGAATCTTTCTATAAATTTTAAAGAAATTGAAGACTTTTCTACAAGGGCAGAGGCTCAAAAGTTCCACTGCTCCCTACAAACTGCTTAATAACATTGCATAAATCTAGAAAAGCCTAGCAGTGCCTGGCTAGACCTGGTTCTCTGCTGTTCTACGTGATTGCCACCTCCTGTCCCTGAGAAACTGTAATAGAATTTCTTCCATCTGTTTACAACCTCCTATCTGAAATAAATGAGAAGGTCTAGCCAAAATGTGAATCCTCTCTTTTTTAAATTGTACCCCCGCAGTTGCACTAAAACTTCTGCAGAAATTCACCTGATATTTTTGGGGTTTATCTGCAGTATTTAAGTGTCATATATAGAAACCTGATGTAAATATGATGGATGTGTGTTCTACCCTTGAAAACTTTGGAGAGAGGTTCCTACAAATATTGCTCTGTAGGAGTTATGGCAAGTTCTACAAATTATTGAACATATTTTTAAGCAGTTTCTCCTTTTCAGACTCCCTTGAGGTACGATCCATGCTGGTCTAGAATTGATTAATTCTAGATTGAGTAACGAAGCTCATGTAAGGCATGAGCATTAGCCCTGCTTAATGACCTATCCCAGGGGTTTAGAGAGGAAGAAGCAACAAAAATTACTCCCAATTCTTTGTTAACTTTCTCAGCTTTATAAAGCCACTATCATTCTCTGCTCAGACCTTAGACACCAGTATAATTATTAACATAAAGCTAATCCTGCCTTAATCCTTCCTGTATTTTATGCTCTGTTCTGTTCCAAAGTTTTAGAATATTTTGTGCTGTTCTAGGTCAGCTTTTTTCCTGAAGTCAGGCTTCCCTGAGTACAAGTTGCAATGGCTGAATTGAACCCCAATTGTTTGCTTATCTCTTCCTATACTTGTTGCTATGCTCATACTTTTGTTTGCTTTAGAACCTACACTGCAATGTGTTCGTACTAATCTTGATGTAAAGAAGATAACCTTTTCCAAGTCCCTTGGAGGACTAGTGTTGATTGAAAGTTTTCTCTGGTAAAGGGGGGAAAAACCTAAGATGGCAATCTGACTTTTCACAGTGCTACCACTTCTGTAGACTCTTCCCTATAACCATATCATAGCCAGTCTGTTTTTCACTTCTGTGGGATGTAACCCTGGAGAGATACTTGTTTGTTACCAGTTAAAGCAAACCTTTGCTCAGCTATGCATTGGCAGCTTTTAGAGAAGGCTGTTCATCAGGAAAAAAGTCTGTAGATTTTCTTTTTTTTTTTTTTTTGCTTTAAACTCATCTCTGGCTCTTTTCTGACAGTTAGGAGGATCAGTGTTTAGATTATTCCCACAGAGGGGACAGCCCTTTCTACAATGACTGGAAAATGTCAAGGGGTCATCCGAGAGTGCATCCACTGTTTGAGCCTAGCTGGAATGTGTTAGAGATTTTTTTTTTTATTATTGTTAGCTTTTGGTTTTGTCTTTTAAACTTCCTTTTCACTAAGCTCATCACAACCTGTTAAAAAATTAAGGTGCTACAAAATGGGTAAGAAAGTTTAGAACCTTAGTACTAGACCATCTGGGAGCTACTACACTTGAGTCACAAACCGAAATACCCTCAAGGCCAAGAAGGGAGCTTGTCCCAGTTGCAATCATACATTTTTTTTTCACTGGGAAAACAAACAAACAAACAAACAACCCCAATCAAACAAAACACCAAAACAAAAGTATAAACTTATGGAGAAAAACAATTAGCATGAATCTGAAATTTCTTTTTTCATCCCTCATTTCTGCCTTTTCCTTGACAGAGGAGTTGCATATACTTCTGCGTGTGGACTTCTAAGGGAAGCTTAAATGAATTGTTTTGCTGTGACAACTGTGGCAGAGCCAATGCATTTTAAAGGAGAATTCAATCCCTTTTACTGTGATTGCTACGGCAAAGCAACTCTTTTAACAAGTCATGGCTGTATAATGAAACACGAGTGCACTGACTTAGCCTGCTTACAGCCTTACCCTCTTGATTTCACATAATGGTACTTCCAGTTTTATAAGTGTACACTTCAACCTGAAAGCACATAAAGAAATGCTTTTGAAAGGAGAAACGATCACAAAACTTTCTTAAGCAAAGACAAGAAATGGTGGGGCCTGATGGTTTAGAGTCCAGGATGGCTCACATAAGGATGTGAGATTTGGTGTACTCTCTTCTTGCTTGCAGAAACAGAAACTCGTTGCTATAAGCTTGTAGAGATCCACTGAGTAGCATTGTATGGTGTGCCTAGCTGGAGTCTGATCTCATGCAGACAGAGAGCCTTTAGTGTGATAGCAGGACCCCATGTAAGCACTTACTCTTGAGAATTTGGAGTTTTGGCTCTGTGTGCATGGCTCTCACCATATGAAATGAGCAATGTCCATGGATATCTGAATTTGCAGAGTCCAATGTCATTAACAACTATGAGCTGCACATTTCCAATTCTATATCTGATACAACAGCTAGTTTCACTGACTTCACTCATCACTGAAATCAGAGGATATGAGTGAAGAGACGTTGAGTAAAGAGCTACACAGTGGGGATTCTGGATTGTTTATCAAATGGTATTACTATACAAACTCATCTCTTTTTTTTTCCCTCCTCATTTCAATGGTACCATGGAAGTATTAGTCTTCATTTCTAGCCTGACTAAGGTGGCAAAAGAATGATAAATTAAGGTTCATAACAAAGGCTGCAGTTACTTCCTTCCAAGCAGAGAACAAAAGAAAGGCTATGGACCTGTCCGATGTTTTTGCTGCCTCTGTGCTTCCTAAACTGGGAGAGCCAGGGGTCTGCCTAGTCTCAGATCCCTGAGGCAGAGAAGTATCTTCTGAGGTTTGTTCAGGAAACAGGGGAGGTGGGGGAGGGGGGTGTGGTGGTCACAAAAGCTGAGAAACATGAAGCCAACCAGCTGCAAAGGCAGTAGATGGCATCTTCTACCCAGCTTCCTGAGTATGCCCTGGAAGTTTCAGTCCTCCAGTTTAGTAAGAGGTGGTGATTGAAACTGAAAACCTGCATGAATAACTATGCTGCTTCCTTTTCATAAAAGCCTTTGACTACACAAAAGTGCACACAGAGAGCTTGCATCTCCCACAAGACTGAAAAGCCAGTAGCGAAGGCCATAGTATATATATTCGAGCTTACACTTTGCACAATCCTGCTGAAAGTTATGAGAATACAGGGCATGTACAAAAATGCTGTCTATAGAAAACTTGGTTTTTCTCCCATTTTGGTTTTAGTTTTTCTCTCTAGCCAGCAGCAGTTTATCTAAAGCAAAAGCTGTACAGGAGATTTCAGGAACCAAATTGGAATTCGTGTTCAAAACTATTAGCCATTAATAACATGAATTATATCTCAGTGGGATGCCCTAGGAAATGGCTTAGCATTGCCTTAAGCATCATCAAGGATAAACAACGGGAAACTCACCCTAGACGAAGAGAGTGTCAGCAGCTTAACATAAATTCTCATAAAGAGCTTCAGGCAAGACCTGCTTGTCATAAATATCCCAGTGTTAAATCCAAGGAACTCTAAGTTTGCAAGATTGGCATAACAAAGTTCTCCTCAGGAATTGGCACTGCTGTAAGTTCCCTCCAAAGAAAGCAAACAGTAGCAGGCTGGAGAAAAAACTTTAGATCTGGGTTTAATTTCTTGCAAATGGATGAAATGTGTCTTTTTAAAACTTTTCTTCTGTTATACCAAATGACAAAGAAGCTTACTATTTTTTTATTAGCCTGGAGATTTTCTTGTTTAGAATAAGGAAATGTGTTCTTCTCTATTTAAGGAGCTTCTTAAAGAATGAGAGAAAAATTGTATGAGGGAGCAGGCTTGGGGAGGAGTGGCTGGAAAGTTGCCCAGTAGAAAAAGACCTGAGGGGTGTTGATCAGCAGCTGGCTGAACAGTGTGTGCCCAGGCAGCCAAGAAGGCAAACAGCACCCTGGCCTCTATCAGGAATAGTGTGACCAGCAGGACCCAGGAGGGGGATTGTATCCTTGTACTCGGCACTAACGAGGCCACACCTTGAGTCCTGGATCCAGTTTTGGGTCCCTCACTCCAAGAAAGACATTAAGGTGCTAGGGTTAGTTAAACTGGAAAGAAGGAAGCTAAGGGGAGACCTTCTCACTCTCTGCAACTGGAAGTTATAGCAAGATTGGGGGTGACCTTTCCTCCCTAAGAACAAGTGATAGGAGGAGTTGAAATGGCTTCAAACTGCACTGAGGAAGGTTTAGGATAGGATCATGAAAGAAACTTTACTAAAAAGGTTCTCAAATACTGGAACAGTCTCCCCAGGAAGGTGCTTGAATCCCCATTCCCTGAAGGTGTTTGAAAAATGCAGAGAAGTGGTGCTGAAGATTGTGGTTTAGCACCAGGCGTGGTAGAGTTAGATAATGGTTGGACTCAATGATCTTTGAAGGTCTTTTCCAACTGAAATAATTCAGTAATTCTGTCATGCATGCTTTGAGAAAACACACATCTTGAACTGGTAGAAAAGTACTTCCCCTGTGCTGTGGTAAGTTTTGGTTGAAGAGCATCCAGGAAGCATACCTAAATGAGGTGCTGCCTTCCCCTGCAGGATACTGCTGGACACATTATTATGACACCTGTGCCAAAGTTGTGTGGTCCATAGAGAAGCAACAACACATACATTGTTCAGCAGGGGCTTGTGACAGTGTGTGCTGGTTTGAGCTAATTGGAATATTTTAATAGAGAAAATTATATTATAGGCTGTGAAAAGGAAACAATGGTGATGTCTGCTTCACTCATAGGCTTGCTGTGGTGTAGAAAAACAAGGACACAAATGTAGATAACACAGAGAGGCTCTGTCTATTGGAGTCGGTGTGTCTTCTCCCTGGCTTTTCTACTTTGTAACCCAACTAATCACTCTGCTTCTAACCCCACTGGCCAATCCTCTAAACTCACCTTGCATGTAAGGCAAACCTTGGGGAAAGGTATAGGGGTGGGGAGAAGGTGGAAGAGGGGTTGGGAGCCCCTCCTGGGGTCTCTGATTTCTGGGAGGGGTGTTGTGTTTCTGTATTACCTTTCACTTGTGTATTTCTGTAAATATTCCTGTATATAGTGTATATATCTGCTTGTATATTGTGCTAAGCTGTAAATAGAGCTTCATTCCTTAACTTCCAGCTGGCTGAGTTCTAGTCTGGGTCATTTTACAAAGGGGGGGGCGGGGTGGGGAACTCCCAAACCATCACACAGTGGCATAATACTTGTGGGTCGTGAAGCTGCAGGCAAACTGTCTAAGGCACGTGCAAGCCAGTGAAGGCTTTGCCTTAGATCATAGCACCCTGTATTGTGTACATCTAGCATAGAAAAATTATGTTAGGAAATATTTTAAAATGCTAAAATATTTGGTGACTGTTTTGCATCTCTTTTCATCTCGACTAAGACATCANGAGGTCTCCTTCCAACCTTACCATTCTATGATTCTATGATCATAGCTACTCTGGCTCCAGCATTTCAGGGATTGGGGTAAGGGTGCAAACATTTTTCCAAGGAAGTTTAATCGCTGCTCTGAAGTCCCCAGTCTTTAGGCATTTGAAAGTTAATTTCAGGTGCTCTGTGTTCAGTGAGGAAGTGCTCACGTTCTCAAACTTTGGTAGCATTTAGGTGTGTATAAATGGAGGCAATTACTGTTTGGTAATTAATTTTGCTCCACAGTGAAGGTTGGTTTCAATTTGATCAGAGGCATTTTAAGTAAAATCTGATCTCTTTGCTGATCATCCCCATCCCTACCTGTCAGCATGGAATGGCAAGCCATCCCCTTGACAGAAATCCTATGAAAGGACATCTGTGCTATGTGACAATGTCATATGGAAGGATTACTGGTTTAATAGAGTTGAGTTTTGTTCTTGCTGAAGCAGATGCATCTGTCAGTCAGGCTGGGGAAAAAAATAAAAGCAGCCATGTTTTATGGCAATAATTTTCACTTTGAAATTTCCATGCAAACACAAAAATTAAAGGCAACAAAAATCTATACACAATTTCTGCCAAATGTATGGTTCATGTAGCTCTTGAAAAACAAGCAGTAATTACACCTAAAGTATCACATGCAGGATATTAGCATGACAGGGAGAAGTTGGTGCAACAGATATAATCTTATTTGGCTCTATCATGGACAGCTTCTAAGCACAGCTTGAAAACCAGCATTTAGAAGAGCACTTTCCAATATGGCATCTTCTCAATTTTTTCCAAGCTTGTTTTTCTCCTTTTTCTATTTTGCTTTCCTGGCTTCCAAACTAATTCCCTCTTTGGGTCCTACTTCTTTTGATCTTCATATGTGTGTGTGTGTGTGTGTGTGTGTGTGTGTGTGTATTTGCACAACAATTTGTTTTTTTTCAACAAACTAAAGAGAAAAAATAAACACTTAATGTTCTTAGTGCTAAAGAATTGTGTGCTTTCAGAATTTCTCTGTGCTAAATATTTCACTTCAATGTTTACAATATCTGCATGTCCAGAGGGGAGAATGTGACGATTGTGTCACATGTATTATAGACTTAATAGAATGGTTTGAGCTGGGAGGGAGGGACACAGAATCACAGAATGATGGAGGTTGAAAGGGACCAACCTCTCTCCCAAAACAAGTTCATTTAGATCATTTAGTTCCGACCATGCTGGCATGGGCAGGGACACCTACTAGACCAAGTTGTCCAAGGTTCAGCCTGGCTTTGAACACTTCAAGGGTTGGAGCCTTAAGAACTTCTCTGGGTAACCTGCTCCAGTTCCTCACCCACCCTCATGGGGAAGAATTTCTTCCTGTGAAGTCCTTGTGTGCAGTTTGTAATCAGGTCTTCTGCTCAGCTAAGCTTGTCAAAGACCATAATATCAAGGAGCTGGATCCTTAGAAACCTTCATATAAACATAGGGATAGAGGAAAACAGATGCCTCAGGATCTACTGCAGCTGACAATGTGCTTTATTCTTTGTGTTGCCTTTTTTTTTTTTGTTTTGTGGGTTTTGTTTGTTGAGTTTGGTTTTTGTTTGGTGTTTTGGATTTTTTTTTATGAAAAAGAAAGTTTCCATGGTTTTTAGGCTTTTTTTTTTTTTTGGTGAAGTATATCAAAGTTTGCCTTCAATAATCTGTAGCTGTTATTTATATCTGCCAAGGAGAGCTATAAATTCAGCCTTGACATGGTTTCAATAGTGTGAACCTCCAGATCTGCTCTAATCCCAAGATTAGATACTGAAGTGCTGCTTCAATTGTGCAGTATTATCACGTACTATCGCTTGGCCCTGTTTCAAACTCTGTAGCTTTATTGACAAGACTTTCAAAGCTGTTGCTAAGTTGTGAGCACTCTGCTTTATCTACTACTGCTTTTACAACTCCAGCTAGGTATACTTTCTTGCAGGAAGCACTATGCTAATAATAATCACTAGACAAAACAATGATCTGTGTTTAACCTCTTTTTTTTTTTTTTTTTTTTTAATACAGGAGTCTTTGTTCTAGTCACAGACCTTTTTGCATCCTTGACAATTTAAACTGATA
>WBNM01010875.1:16227-31533 GCA_013399055.1 Ramphastos sulfuratus | reverse complement strand
ATTCTATGATTCTAAGTATTTAAGAGACTTGAGATGTCTCATCCATGACAAACTATAAAGGTCTAACTCTTTGGCACAAAGTCTCTCTTTATTCCCTTCTCTGCAGTTCACTGCCATGGTGAAGTGGAAGGAAGCAGAGTCCTGGCAGATCTGCATCACCCAGCACGATGCAAGACCCACAGAAATTCCTGCTTGAGGTTCTCACACTAAGTTCTAGCTTGAAGCACTGACCTCTAAACAACAAATCTGCTCTGGATTAATTGAAAACTGTAATTACCACAGTGTCTATAAATACAGGCACCCAGGATGGTGTTTCCTACACCGTGGTGCATGCAGGTTGCCATTTGTACCTCCATTTCTGCAGTCTAAACATTATTAAAGCTGCAAATTTGCACCTTTTTGTTTGCTTGTTTGCTTTTCCTTCCTCAAGTAAGTTCTTGAGGTCAATTAACTTTCATTTTCTCACTCACACTTAGGTGTCTTGCTGGAGAATTATGTAGCACTGAAATTACTTTGCAGTGTAAAGTCTAAAGGGAAGAAAGATCCTAAACTGCCTTCTAGGACACTAATTATACTTTGGAGAAGTGTAACAGCATTTACTTACAGGACCACCAGCTCCTTACAGATATGCACAGGAGGTCTCCCTCTTGATGGCCACAGGAGCTTGCACTGGAAGGATCTGCCAGTCTCCCTGAATCAAAGGAAATAAAACACCAAATATTTATCTTTTGTTGTTGTTTGTTTGTTTTGTTTTGTTTTTTTTCCACAGGAAAATCCCACTGAGGTGAAAAAAGAATGCATAGGAATAAAGCCTGCAGAGTTGTGCTCAGGGAAGCAGAACAGTGACTGTTGTTTTGCTTCATAAGCTCCTTAGGGTGGTTGCATTTCTCAGCCAGCACAGTGTGTGGTAATGTGATTGTGGCTTACACTTTGATTTAGTCCTCGCTGTAAATGCATTAGAGGGTCACAGCAGCACAGAATTATTTGGGTTGGGAAAGATCTGAGATCATTGAGTTCAACCATCAGCCTAACACCACCATGGCCACTAAACCATGTCCCAAAGTGCCACAGGTTTCTTGAACACCTCCAGGGATGGGGACTCCACCACCTCCCTGGGCAGCCTGTGCCAATCCCTGACCACTCTTGCAGCAAAGACTTTTTTTCCTGATCTCCAACCTAACCCTTCCCTGGCACAATTTCAGGCTATTATCTCTTGTTCCATCACCTGATACTGCTCTTTGAGAAGNGATGATTGCAAAAGATGTTGAACAGGTCTGGCCTCAGCACTGAGCCCTGGGGAGCATCACTTGTAACTGGCCACCAACTGGCTTTAACTCCACTGCCTCCCACTCTCTGGGCACAGCCATGCAGGCAGCTTCTCCCTCAGTACAGCATGTGCCTATCCAAACCATGAGCAGTCAGCTTCTTCAGGAGGATGGAACCACCTGAAAGTAGGACATCAGAGTGGCATTTTAATGGAGATATAAATACATGAGGGACATGAAACACTGGGACACTGAGACACTGGCACAGGTTGCCCAGGGAGGTTGTGGGGCACAGAATCACCCAACGTGATCTTTGATCACGTTGGGTGATTCTGTGCCCCACAACCTCCCTGGAGGTGTTCAATGCCAGCTTGGATGAAGCCTTGAGTGACCTGTACTAGTGGGAGGTGTCCCTGCCTATGGCAGGGGGATGGAACTGGATGATCTTTGAGATCTCTTCCAACCTTACCATTCTATGATTCTGTGAAGGCATGCAGAGCTGGTGTGAGCTTTTCAGCAGGTGCAGGGCTGCCAGTGCAGGGGAGCTGCTTTACAAGCAGAAGAGCACAAATTAGACATGGTTGTAATTGTCTCCCCTAATTGGGTTGTGTGCTGCAGAATTCCTCACAGGTTGATGATGCTTGCAAGCAGGGGCTGTGGCTGTGAAGCTGAGCATGCAAACCTTGGTGTACTTGATGAGTAAGGTTTCCAAGCCTGTGTGTAGCAAACCCAAGGCATCTCACCAATCCTGCTGACAGCATGTAAGGCATGCTTGGCTTTAAGCACATGATGGGTAGGAACAGCCTCATGCCTGGGAGCATAATGGACATCTACACACCGTGGTAATTAGTCATGGAGTGAGCCAGGGAGCCTGCTTCAAGTGTCAGGTCCAATGATTTGAGCTATTCCAGAAGCTCCCAAACTCTGCCCTGCAGAGCACTTAGACTCTGATGAATCAGCTGAATAATGACAGTGTCAGTCCTGTCAGGCCAGAACTAAATCTCATTACATCCTTGAAAAGCCAAACCTTCTGATGCATTCTTTAGCCTCCAGCACAGGAAGGACATGGAAGTGTTGGAGTGGGTCCAGAGGAGGCCACCAAGATGCTGAGAGGGCTGCAGCAGCTCTGCTGTGAGGACAGGCTGAGAGAGTTGGGGCTCTGCAGCCTGGAGAGGAGAAGGCTTCCAGGAGACCTTGGGGTGGCCTTTCAGGATCTGAAAGGGGCTACAGGAATGCTGAGGAGGGACTATTGACAAGGTCTGGTAATGCCAGGACAAGGGGCAATGGGTTTGAAGTGGCAGAGGGGAGATTGAAAGTGGATGTTAGGAGGAAGTTGTTTGCAGTGAGGGTGGTGAGACACTGGCACAGGTTGCCCAGGGAGGTTGTGGCTGCTCCCTCCCTGGAGGTGTTCAAGGCCAGGTTGGAGGAGGCCTTGAGTGACCTGTGCTAGTGGGAGGTGTCCCTGCCTATGACAGGGGNAAGGAGCTGATGTTAATCCCACTGCCTGGGGCTGGACTGGCAGCACAAATTGATCAGAGAATCACAGAGTACCAGGTTGGAAGGGACCCCAGGGATCACCTGGCCCAACCTGTCTAGGTGATGGTGGGGTTGAAATGAGCTGCCCCAGCAAGCTGTCAAGATGAGTCTTCAAACTGTCCAGTGCAGGGGACACCACTGCTTCCCCTGGGAGATGATTCCAATCTTTAAACTGCTCATGGGCAAACATTTCCTTCTGCAGTCCAATGGGAATCTCCCCAGCAGTAGCTTCTCTCCACCACCCCTTGTCTTTTCCATGGATTCCCTGTACCAAAGGAGTTTCCATCCTCCTGGTAGCCTCTCTATGTCCTGCTCCATGGCAACAAGGTCTCCCTTCATCCTTCTCTTCTCCAGGCTGAACAACCTCAGCTCTCTCAGCCTTTCCTTGTCAGGCAGGGCCTCCCCTTGGTGTGTAAAGAGGGTGAGCAGAAGAAGACAAAATGCTGCAGAAGGATTGGATGTGATGTTTACCAAAGTTTGGTAGCTAAATTGTTTGGGGCAAACGAGGAGGCCTGAGCAGTATGAGTGATGATTATAAGAGATGTACACATTTCCTGGAGCTGGAGGCACTAACCCCACCTCTAGGTCTGCTCTCCAGTTTTGCTCTCTCTCCTACTCCCTGTTCTTACCACTGTTGTTATTTCAGCCTTCATATCTGCCCCAGCTACCTGCCTTTCTGTCTTGACAGTGCCTCCCAGCTGCATGTCATTAGCAACTATTTGCAACCTCACCAGCAAGACTCCTTTAGCATTTCTCTGGCAAGGCTGTTAATGAAAAAGCTAAATGCAGCAGTTCTCAAGAGTGATGATTTAAGATCTCTGAGCCTATCCTCCATTTAGCTGTAAACATCCCTTAGCAACACTTGTCACTGAGTTCTCCTTCAGGTGCTCTTTTTCCCAGATTTGCTATTCTCTGTCTCATTCTTGTTTTATAGTGTCATTAAAAACATTCCTTCTATGCTCTGATTTTACAAAGGGAGGAAATGCACTGCTGGACTCTGCCAAAGCAATGGCTTGTGGCAGAGAAGAAGGTATTGACTTAATCTGCCACAATCTACCTTTGATTCACATGAGCTCTGCTTTATCCCCTTTTACATTTAGCTCCATATCATAGAACCACAGAGTCATAGGATCATAGAATCAGACAGTCATAGAATGAGAGTCAGAATCACAGAGTCATAGAATCAGAGAGTCATAGAATCAGAGTCAGAATCACAGAGTCATAGAATCAGAGAGTTATAGAATGAGAGTCAGAATCACATAGTCATAGAATCAGAGTCAGAATCACATAGTCGTAGAATCACAGAGTCATAGAATCATAGAATGGTAAGGTTGGAAGGGACCTCAAGGATCATCCAGTTCCAACCCCCTGCCATAGGCAGGGACACCTCCCACTAGCACAGGTCACTCAAGGCCTTGTCCAACCTGGCCTTGAACACCTCCAGGGAGGGAGCAGCCACAACCTCCCTGGGCAACCTGTGCCAGTGTCTCACCACCCTCACTGCAAACAACTTCCTCCTAACATCCAGTCTAAGTCTTCCCTCTGCCAGTTCAAACCCATTGCCCCTTGTCCTGTCATTGCAAAACCTTCTAAATAGTTCCTCCCCAGCCTTCCTGTAGCCCCCTTCAGATATTGGAAGGCTACTCCAAGGTCTCCTGGAAGCCTTCTCTTCTCCAGGCTGCAGAGCCCAAATTCAGTCACAGAATCATAGAATCATAAAATCACAGTCATAGAATCAGAGTCATACAATCATAGAGTCACAGAGTCAGAATCAGAGTCATAGAATCAGTCATAGAATCATAGAATCACAGTCACAGACTCACAGAGTCATAGAATCACACAGAATCACAGTCATAGAATCATAGAGTCAGAATCATAGAATCACAGTCATAGAATCAGTCATAGAATTGTAGAATCACAGAGTCATAGACTCAGTCACAGAATCATAGAATCAGAGTCACAGAGTCATAGAATCACATAGAATTACAGAGTCATAGAATCATAGACTCATAGACTCATAGAATCAGAGTCAGAATCATAGAGTCATAGAATCACAGAGTCACAGAATCACAGAGTCATAGAATCATAGAGTCAGAATCACAGAATCATAGAATCACAGAGTCATAGAATCACAGAGTCATAGAATCAATAGAATCACAGAGTCATAGAATCACAGAGTCATAGAATCATAGAGTCAGAATCACAGAATCATAGAATCAGAGTCATAGAATCATAGAATCACAGAGTCATAGACTCATAGAATGGTCTGGGTTGGAAGGGACCTCCAAAGCTCATCCAGTCCAACCCCTCTGCAGCCAGCAGGGACATCCTCAACTAGATCAGGTTGCCCAACCCCCTGTTGAGCATCATCAGGGCTGGGGCCTCAACCACCTCCCTGGGCAACCTGTTCCAGTGTTCCACCACCCTCATGGTAAAGAATTTGTTCCTAATATCCAATCTAAACCTGCTCTGCTCTAGTTTGAAGCCATTGCCCTGGTCCTGTCACTGCAGGCCATTGCAAGCAGTCTCTCCCCAACAGAATCATAGAATCTTTAACTATTCTTTCCTCCATACTTACTCTAGTGTCTCATCTGCTGCTAATGTAAACATTACCTTTGTGTCCTTATCCCATTTTTCCTCTTTCTTTAATACAGTCACAGCCTTTCTTACTCTTTGGACATACAACACTACCTGAATTTTTAAGTTCTTGCTCCTAGATTTCAGAGTCATAGAATGGTAGGGGTGAGAACAAGGCAAGTCACTCTGGCTCTGAATGGAAAGCTTCACTGCCTGCAGTGTGAGAAGCAGAATCTAGAAGAACATGTTCTGTGGTAAAGCCCTTGAGCAGCTATTGCAGCCTTGGCCTCAAGAGACCTTTCAGGGGTGTTTCTGCCTCTGCAAACAGGACTGCCCCAGAGAGCAGCTTCTGGAGGATAAGCCATTAAAATTTGGGCATAACTGGAAAAGCCAAACAAAGCCAAGCAGCAAACAGAACAATAACTGTTGTAAAAAGTACATATGTTTTAGAAAGTGATGAGACAGCTCCTAAACTGATTAAATGCAGACAGATTTTTAGAAGGTCTGGGTGGACTTTGAACTATCTTTGTAAGGGATGAAACTCAAACCTCCAACAGAGGAAGACTACAAAATTAACAAGCAAAAAAAACCTGCTAGGGAACAATTCAAGAACAGAACTGTAGACTGCAGGCCACAAAAATGTAGAATCATAGAATGGTTTAGGTTGGAAGGGACCTCAAAGCTCATCCAGTTCCAGCCCTCCACCATAGGCAGGGACACCTCCCACTAGAACAGGTCACTCAAGGTCTCAAAGCTACCTACTGCAAACAGGAGCCACTGGGAGTGGCTTTCAAAGTTTTCAGCTAGCTGAAATATGGAATCATAAGAAACACAGAATTATTAAGGTTGAAAAAACCCCAAAACCTCTCAGACCATCAATTTCAACCATAAAAGGGAACCAAACATCACCTAGCCCATCTGAACCACACCTCTGCTGGCCAGCCCTGTGTGAGCTTTTCTCATGAGGACATTTAATAGCTACTGCTCAGCAAGACAAAGGTGTTCCCTTCACTCACTCTTTCTTCCTCAGATTGGCAGCTTAGCTCAAAATCTGCACTGTCTGAGGCTGTCCACAGAATCAAAAATTTTGGTTGGAAAAGAACTTGAAGTTCATTCAACTTCAGTCCATCAACCAAGTCATTATTCAGTCCAACCATTACCCAGCTACCACTGTCCAGCTACAATTTCCTCCCACTATACAATTAGAATATTCCAAATTAGTCACTAATTTGTCATGCTCTGACCTTTAAGATCATTGAGTCCAACCATTCTCTGGCTACCATCATCCAACTACAATTTGGTAGTTCGAATATACCAAATTAGTAATTAATTTGCTACGTTCCCACCTCTGAGATCACTGAGTCCAACCATTCTCTGACTACCATTACCCAGCCACAATTATGAGATCACTGACAATTAGAATATTCCAAATTAGTCACTAATTTGGCATACTCTGACCTTTAAGATCATTGAGTCCAACCATTCTCTGGCTACCATCATCCAACTACAATTTGGTAGTTAGATGGTAGTTAGAACATACCAAATTAGTAATTAATTTGCTATATTCTGACCTCTGAGATTATTGAGTCCAACCATTCTCTAATTACCATTATCCAGCTATGATTTAGTAGTTATAATGTAGCAAATTAATTACTAATTTGGTATACTCTGACCTTTGAGATCCTGAGTCCAACCATTCTCTAACTACCATTATTCAACTACAATTGAGAAATTAGAATATACCAAATTAGTAATTAATTTCCTATATTCTGACCCTTGAGATGATTGAGTCCAACCATTCTCTGACTGCCATTACCCAACTACAATTTGAAAGTTAAATGCAGTTAGAATATACCAAATTAGTAATTAATTTGCTATATTCTGCCCTTTGAGATCCTTGAGTCCAACCATTCTCTCACTACCATTATCCAGCTACAATTTGGTAGTTAGATATAGTTAGAATATACCAAATTAATTACTAATTTGGCATAATCTGATTTTTAAGATCCTTGAGTCCAACCATTCTCTAACTACCATTACCCAACTACAATTTGAAAGTCAAATGCAGTTAGAATATATCAAATTAGTAAATAATTTGCTGTATTCTGATCTTTGAGATCCTTGAGTCCAACCATTCTCTGGCTACCATTACCCAGCCACAATTCAGAAGTTAGATGCAGTTAGAATATACCAAATTAGTAATTAATTTGCTACATTCTGACCTCTGAGATGATTGAGTCCAACCGTTCTCTAATTACCATTATCCAGCTATGATTTGGTAGTTATAGTTAGAATGTAGCAAATTAATTACTAATTTGGCATACTCTGACCTTTGAGATCCTGAGTCCAACCATTCTCTAACTACCATTATCCAACTGCAATTGGGAAGTTAGAATATACCAAATTAGTAACTAATTTCCTATATTCTGACCCTTGAGATGATTGAGTCCAACCATTCTCTGACTGCCATTACCCAACTACAATTCAGAAGTTAGATGCAGTTAGAATATACCAAATTAGTAATTAATTTGCTACATTCTGACCTCTGAGATTATTGAGTCCAACCATTCTCTACCTACCATTATTCAGCCACAATTTGGTAGTTAGAATATACCAAATTAGTAATTAATTTGCTACATTCTGACCTCTGAGATGATTGAGTCCAACCATTCTCTGACTACCTTTATCTAACTACAATTTGGTAGTTAGGAACATTTAGAATATAGCAAAGTGACTACTAATTTGGCATATTCTGAGCTTGTGAGGCATAAAGCTTGTAAGTGATGATCCAAAAAGGATCTTGCAGACCTTTTGCTGCTCCAGCAGCCCCTACCTGTACGGAACTGCCAGCCGTGCTGCAGCGGCAATCCCCAGAGGATGTTGGCAGCGTTTTGGGATCGAGAGGCTGGGAAATATCTGTCTGAAAACTTCAGCAAGGCCTTGTACATTCCCAGGCGTTGCAGATAGTTCCAAGCATTGATGACAGTTTTGTTGTCCTTCACTGGGTAATCCATCAGGGATGCAGGGGCATGGTCCCACAGAGGGGGATAAGCATCTTCCCTAGCGGCATCATTTTCACCCCGCGCCGTGGCAGTGGCTGGGCTCAGGGCAGCAGTTGCTATGAGGACAGCAGGTATGACAAAGTAGGGCTGCATTGTGAGTGGCCACCAGCCAGCTCTCTGTGGCTTTTATAATGAGAGGGGAGGGCTGGGCAAAAAGAGGTGACTCAGACACAGAGGTCTCTATCTCCTTTCCTTCTTGCCAGTGACCCTGAAGTGGAGCTGTCAGATTAGCAAGCTGTGAGTAATGATCTGTCCTTTGTGTGGCATCTGGGGAGCAGCAGCAGATGCCTAAGAGGGAGCAGTCTGACTAGAAAGTGTCCATATCTGTGCTACTCATGACACACACACCCCCTTCCAAAAGGCTGAGGTGCTGCAATCCTGATTGCACAGTCACATAACCACAGAATCATAGAATGGTAGGAAAGGATCTCAGGAGATCACCAAGTGCAACCCCACTGCCAAAGCTGGATCACCCAGGGCAGCTCACACAGGAAAGCATCCAGATGGGTTTTGAAAGGGAGACTCCACAACCTCTCTGGGCAGCCTGCTCCAGGGCTCCAGCACCCTCACAGCAAAGAGGTTTTTTTTCCTCCTGTTGAGGTGGGACCTCCTGTGTTCCAGTTTGTGGCCACTGCCCCTTGTCCTACCACTGGGGACCACTGAAAGGAGCCTGAGCCCTTCTTCTTGACACCAGCCCTTCAGATATTTGTAAGCATTAACTTATTAACCTTACTGTCCCTGTGTTTCTTCCTAGCTGTCACCTTCCTTTTCCCTGCCTGAGTCCTTTGGGTAAAGGGACAACACCACCACAGAGCTCACCCCAAAACAGGCACAGACAAGGTTAGGTAAGGGCTGAGGTGCTCTAGAGAGGGCTCCAAGTGCTGATCAAGGAGCAGCAGTGACAAAGGGCAGGTGCTGCCACTGGCACCTTTTTATTTTGGCTTTGGGACAAATGTCTGCAGCCTTCAGGTCATAAAAACATTGGAAGCAGCCAAAGCAGCTTGGCTGCAGGCCATGCAGCACCTGGCTAGCTGCTGTTTGTCTTGGGTGGAAATAGTGGTTCAAAGAGGCAGAGATATGGTGGTTCAAAGAGCAGAGATGTGGTGCTGAGGGACGTGGTTTAGCAGCAGCCCTGGTAGAGCTAGAGAATAATTGGACTCAATGATCTTAAAGGGATTTTCTAACCAAAATGATTCTGTGATACTACTCCATGAATGGTCGTTATAAAGACCTAATTTATCCTACTAAGCCATCATAGAATTGTTTCAGTTGGAGATNTGGGCATCACCCAGCAGAGCCTGGCTCCAGCCTCTGGCACTCACCTGCACATCTTTATAACCATTGCTGAGGTCACCCCTCAGGCTCCTCCTGTCCCAGCAGCACAGCCTCAGCTCCCTCAGGCTCTCCTCCTAAAGGAGCTGTTCCATTCCCTTCAGCATCTTTGTGGTTCTGCACTGGACTCTCTCAAGCAGTTCTATGTCCTTCTTGAACTTTTTTTTCCCCCTTTTGTCCTATCCCTTGACACCAGGGGAGAAAATCACTGTTGCATTGTGATTTGTGAAATCCAAAGAGACTCTGAAGGCTTTCTCAGTATGGATAACATCAAAGGCTGACTCAGTTACATGGCAAGAGAAACCAAACTGTCCAGTGACCTTCACCTCACCTACTTCTAGGATTTAAGAGCCCTCAGCTGCTTTTTCTCAGATAAGCAATGGTTACAAAAGAGCACTCAGCAAACACAGCCAGCAGTTATCTTTGCAGTCTTGCTTTTGCCTGGGAAAATCTGCAAATGCCCAGTTGCTTTGAAGGGTACCTGGCAATTTTGGTGGAGCTCTCATGCTTGAAGTGCCTTAAACCTTGACTGAGAGTAAGTCCAGACTGGCTGCAAACATTTGACAGCAAATTTAGAATAGAAGTTACAGCTCAATTCAAAATCCCTCCATAAGGATACTTCAAGTATCATGTTCCAGTGACCACTCTCCTGATAGAGAATCCTGCACCCATTCCTAGTACAGAAACTCAAAGCCTCCTACTGAAGAACTTCTTCCTAAGATCCAGTCTAGCTCTGCTCTCCCTCAACTTCAAACCTTTCCCTCTTATCCAGGGCTAGACAACCTTAGGAAAAGTTGCCCCTGCAGCCTTCCTGGAGAGTCCCTTCAGGTATTGGGAGGCAGCTCTATGGTCCCACCCAAAGCCTTCTTTTCTCCAGGCTGCACACCCCAGCTCCTTCAGCCTGCCCTCATAGCCCTGCTCCAGCACTTGGATCATCTTTCTGGCCCTCTTCTGGGCTCACTCCACAGCTGTGTCCTTCTTATGCTGGAGACACCAGAACTGGAGGCAGGACTGGAGGTGAGGTCTCACAGAGGCAGAGTCAAGGGGCACAATCCCCTCCCTGGCCCTGCTGCCCACACTGCTCTTGCTGCAGCCCAGGCTCTGGTTGCTCTCTGGGCTGCAAGTGCACACTACTGGCTCATGTTGAGCTTCTCCTCCACCAGCACCCCCAAGACCCTCTCCTCAGGGCTGCTTTCAAGCCAGGCACTGCCCAGCCTGTATTGGTGCTTGGGATTGCCTCTACCCAGCTGCAGGACCTTGCACTTAGTCTTGTTGAGCTTCATGAGGTTGGCTTGGGCCCAGCTCTGCAGCCTGTCCAGATCCCTCTGGATGGATCCTTCCCTCCAGCTGTCAGCCACACCTCACAGCTTGGTGTCATTGGCAAACTTGCTGAGGGTGCCTCAATGCCACTCTCCATGTCACCAACAGAGATGCTGAACAAGACTGGTCCCAGGACTGATCCCTGGAGGGACTCTGCTTGTCACTGCCTCCACTGGGACATGGAGCCATGCAGGCAACTAAGTTGCAAGTATGTTGTAAGTTTTGTAAGACTTTAAGGGCAACAGCTTTACTTTGGGAAGCTTCTAGGTCAGTGTTTCCAGCTTGGAATCCAGTCCTGCTGGTTGCTGCCTTAATCAGGGCAAGGGAAGGATTCATGGCACATCAGTGGAGTGACTTTGGTATTGGGCAATGAGTCAGAGCTTCCCTTCAAAGGTGGGGTTGGGCTCTTCTCCCTGGTATCAAGACTAACAGAACAAGAGGACACAGCCTCAAGCTGTGCCAGGGCAGGTTCAGGCTGGATGTTAGGAAGTTCTTCAGAGCAAGAGAGATTAGCATTGGAATGCCAAGGAGGCTGCATGAGGCAGTTGGTGCCAGGGTTTAGTTAATTAGAAGGTGTTAGGGGATAGGTTGGACTTGGTGATCTCAAAGTTTTTTCCCAATCTGGTTAATGCTGTGATTGTGTGAGGAGGAAATCACAGAACAGTAGGGGTCAGAGATTATCTAGCCCCAGCCCACTGCAGTGACATGGCCTCAAGTTGCACCAAGGGAGATTTATATTGGATATTAGGGAAACTTTGTTTCCTGCAAGAGTGGTCAGGCACTGGAACAGGCTGCCCAGGGAGCTGACAGAGTCCTCATGCCTGGAGGTGTTCAAAATGTGTAGACATGGCAGCACTTTGGGATATGCTTTAATGTCCATGGTGGTGTGGGGTTGAAGGTTGGACTTGATGATTTTAGGGGTCTACTCCAAGCAAAAGGATTTTATGATCCCATGATTCTAAGCCAGCATTTTAAATAAGTGGAACATTAAGGGAAACTTTGTCACATCAGCACCACTCTTGTCTTTACTACTCTCTTAGCAAGTAGTCCAGCAGCTACCCAGTGCAACTCTGCTCTGCAGAGTTCATAACAGAAGCAAGCCCTGGCAAGTAGAGTTACAGATGTCACTTCAGCTCTGATATGTAACTGTGGTTGAGTTTCAAGAGAGAACTTTGTAGTTTTCAGCTGGGTTGCAGAGTTTGCTTCAAGGTAACTGCAATAACAGCTGATAAACAACAACTGGATTTGTCCAGGTGGCTGTAAGAAGAAAGAGCAGCTCATAGTTAAGTCCCAAAATGCTCAAAACATTAAGTTTGTTGGTCCTAATGGGATGCACTGAAGAAGGAACAGGCAAGCCAGTGAGAAAGGGGCATCAGCACCCTCACTGGAATGAACTCAGAACTGGCACAGGTGAGAAAACCTGCAGGTAACCTGGGGCTGTCCCAAGCCTTCAGCCACCTAAACCAGCACTCAAAGAAAGGCTTCACCCACTTCCTTCTAGGGCAAATGTCCTAAGGGGAAGAAGAATGAATTGATGTTTCAACAAGATACTGGTCTGGGTGAGATTCCCTGCCACCTGGCACTGCTTTTTCAGGCCCTGACACTTCTACCAGTGAGAGAGCTGTTGGAGGGCCAGCAGCACCATTCTGCAGCCCAGAGGATTCTTTATGCATACCATGGGATAAACTTTGTGGCAGTGAATGTATTTAGGTTGCTTGCCCACCTCTGCTGCTGCTGTCTGCAGTATTGCTCTGAACAGTTTCCTTTGTCACTGGCCTTTGGTAGTTGGCAGGGAGGATCTCTCTGGCTCCAGTCTCCTCCAGCAAAACCCCATGACAGGGCTGTAAAAAGGGATTCTAAATCACTGCTTCACTTCTCTTAGGTGTGGCTATGAGCAAAGGTCATCAGCACAAGACATGGGCACATGAATGTAGCAACACATGTGGTAAGAGCATCAGGCATGCAAGAGGACCTTGCATCATGTGTGGTGGAATTAGCAAGGAGTACTTGGTGGAATTAGCAAGGAGTGCTCAGTGGGACTGGCAAGGAGTGCTCAGTGGGACTGGCAAGGAGTGCTTGGTGGGACTGGCAAGGAGTGCTTGGTGGGACTGGCAAGGAGTGCTCAGTGGAACTAGCAAGGAGTGCTCGGTGGGACTGGCAAGGAGTGTTCGGTGGGACTGGCAAGGAGTGTTCGGTGGGACTGGCAAGGGGTGCCTGGTGGGACTGGCAAGGAGTGCTCAGTGGGACTGGCAAGGANGCAAGGAGTGCTCGGTGGAACTGGCAAGGAGTGCTCGGTGGGACTGGCAAGGAGTGCTCGGTGGAACTAACAAGGAGTGCCTGGTGGAACTGGCAAGGAGTGCTTGGTGGGACTGGCAAGAAGTGCTGCACCCTCATGTCCTGGCTCCTCCACATATCCAAAACTTGTGCTGCCCACCAGTCCTGCCCTCCCCTCTGCAAAAGCCTTCACAGAGTCACCAACTGCACTGGGTTGGAAGTGACCCTCAAAGGTCATATTGCCCCTTAGAGTCAGCAGGGACACCTCGACCTGCAACAGGCTGCACAGGGCCACATTGTTTGGTCTTGAAAGTCTCCAGGGACAGGGTCTGGACAACATCCCTGGGCAACCTGTCCTGGTATTCCCCCACTCTCATTGTGCAGAACTTCCTCCTAATGTCCAGTCTAAATGTTCCCTGCTGCAGTTCCAAACCGTTGCTCCTCATCCTATTGCCTCAGGCCCTTCTAAACAGTCCCTCCCCAGGCTTCCTGTTGCAGGCCTTCAGATGCTGAAATGGAGCTCTAAGGGCTCCCCAGAGCCTTCTCTCTAGCATGAAGGATCCCAACTCTCTCAGCCTGTCCCCATAGGAGAGGTGCTCCAGTCCTCTGATTGTCTTTGTGGCCTCCTCTGGACTCACTCTGCCAGGTCTATCTCTTGTGTTGGGGGGCCCAGAGCTGGACACAGTACCCCAGGTGAGGTCTCACCAGAATGAACCCAAGTTATCTGCTGCTCTGGCCTCAGCAGAAAGAGTATCCTCTGCTGCAGACCCTGACAATTCAGGCTGGCAAATCTCTCCCATGGAGGATGGTCATGATAAAATANCTTGGTGGGACTGGCAAGAAGTGCTGCACCCTCATGTCCTGGCTCCTCCACATATCCAAAACTTGTGCTGCCCACCAGTCCTGCCCTCCCCTCTGCAAAAGCCTTCACAGAGTCACCAACTGCACTGGGTTGGAAGTGACCCTCAAAGGTCATATTGCCCCTTAGAGTCAGCAGGGACACCTCGACCTGCAACAGGCTGCACAGGGCCACATTGTTTGGTCTTGAAAGTCTCCAGGGACAGGGTCTGGACAACATCCCTGGGCAACCTGTCCTGGTATTCCCCCACTCTCATTGTGCAGAACTTCCTCCTAATGTCCAGTCTAAATGTTCCCTGCTGCAGTTCCAAACCGTTGCTCCTCATCCTATTGCCTCAGGCCCTTCTAAACAGTCCCTCCCCAGCCTTCCTGTAGCAGTCCTTCAGATGCTGAAATGCAGCTCTAAGGTCTCCCCAGAGCCTTCTCTCTAGCATGAAGAATCCCAACTCTCTCAGCCTGTCCCCATAGGAGAGGTGCTCCAGTCCTCTGATTGTCTTTGTGGCCTCCTCTGGACTCACTCTGCCAGGTCTATCTCTTGTGTTGGGGGGCCCAGAGCTGGACACAGTACCCCAGGTGAGGTCTCACCAGAATGAACCCAAGTTATCTGCTGCTCTGGCCTCAGCAGAAAGAGTATCCTCTGCTGCAGACCCTGACAATTCAGGCTGGCAAATCTCTCCCATGGAGGATGGTCATGATAAAATATTCATTTGGTTTGGTTTGGTTTTCTTGGGTTTATTTATTGTTTTTTTTTTCCCCCATAACAGAAGCAATCTCCTGAATTGAGCAGACACATTAACTAACTAAGTGAAACTTTAAAATGGATTTAAAGAACCCCATAGTGACTAGTGTTCCAAACCAAAAAACCCCAAACCAATAGGACCAAATTGCTCCTATTTTAGGAGTGACCAGATTTACACCAGATATGGTGGGATGTTTGCCATACAATGTTTCTTTCCTAGAGATAGATAGATAGATAGATAGATAGATAGATAGATAGATAGATGGATGGATGGATGGATAGATAGATAGATGGATGGATGGATAGATAGATAGATAGATAGATAGATAGATAGATAGATAGA
>WBNM01010873.1:23255-49561 GCA_013399055.1 Ramphastos sulfuratus | reverse complement strand
AGGAGGAAGTTGTTTGCAGTGAGGGTGGTGAGACACTGGCACAGGTTGCCCACGGAGGTTGTGGCTGCTCCCTCCCTGGAGGTGTTCAAGGCCAGGTTGGATGAGGCCTTGAGTGACCTGTGCTAGTGGGAGGTGTCCCTGCCTATGGCAGGGGGTTGGAACTGGCTGATCCTTGAGGTCCCTTCCAACCTTACCATTCTGTGATTCTATGATTCTATGAAAGCCCAGCAGCTCCCACTGGAACAGAACCTCGTGCCCTAAATTCGAGACATTTAGACATAAAAACCCCTGACTGACTCTTTTCAAGGCAGCAACCAAGAAGCCTGAGCAGGGATTAAACCAGAGGAAAGCTGAAGAGGAGATCTTAGCCCAAGGCAGCATCTCAGTGGGGCCAGGACACTGCAAGATGCTGCCAAAACCCAGAATTCATCTCAGAGTCACTGACCCTTCTCCTTTAAGTCTCTCCCAAGCTCAGCAGCACTATTATCCCCGAGCCAAAGAAGCCCTTAAAATGTACTCAGCAGAGAAAAGGACTTGTTGGAGCAGCAGGGTGAGGGGAGGAAGGGTGAAGGAGACAGAGAATGACAATTACTTACGGGTAATAGGAATAAGAATAGTAGTTCCTCCTGGCAAGCATGCAAACAAAGAGAACAGCAACAATTGCATAAGCAGCTTTTCTCCAGCAATGGGAAGAGGGGGGTTAGGGTGGGGGCACCTCAGCTGCTGGAAAATTAAATGCACCAGAAGGAAACCTGGTTCCTTGTTTGCACCTGTAGGTTGTTTATTCCAGGCAGGAGTTGGTATCCCAGCAGCACAGCTGCCCACAGGGTCCTCAAGCCAAAGCATCAGCTCAGAGGCCAAGCATCAGCTCACAGGGTTCCCACACATGTGGTGGGGTGTCCATGGTACCCTCATTCAAGAGGTTATCACACAATTTTAAAGCCTGAATTGTGGCCAAAATGAAGGGAGATGGTTAGGGAGTAGCTCAGCTGCTAGAAAATTAAATGCACCAGAAGGAAACCTGGTGCCTTGTTTGCATCTGTGGGTTCTTTATTCCAGGTAAGAGTCAGTGTCCCAGCAGCAGAGCTGCTCACAGGGTCCTCAAACATCAGCTCACAGGTTCCCCACATATGTAGTGAGGTGTCCATGCTACCCTCATCCAAGAGGTTATTCCACAATTTTTAAGCCTGAATTGTGGCCAAAATGAAGGGAGGGGGTTAGGGAGTAGCTCAGCTGCTGGAAAATGTAGTTCACCAGAAGCAAATTTGCTGCCTTGTTTGCATCTGTGGGTTCTTTATTCCAGGTAAGAGTCAGTGTCCCAGCAGCAGAGCTACTCACAGAGTCCTCAAACCCAAACATCAGCTCACAGGGTCCCCACACAAGTGGTGGGGGCTGTCCATGCTACCCTCATCCAAGAGGTTATTCCACAATTTTTAAAGCCTCTACAGCAAATGTGACCAAAATGGAGGGAGGTGGATAAGGGTTAGGGAGTAGCTGAGCTGCTGGAAAATTAAATGCACCAGAAGGAAACCTGTTCCTTGGTTAGGGGCCAGGCAATCCCAGTGTGGGAAATGGGGTGAGGACACATTTGCAGTGCACCATCTCTTAGAGGTGAGCACATTCTGCTGGTGCATTTCCACTCCAGCACACCAGAGTTTCTCCAACAGCAAAGTGCTCTGGGGGGGATTTGTGAGCTCGTCCCAGCTTCCCAACAGCCCCAAATTCAGGGCCCTTGGCATCAGGTTCTGATTTGTGCCTCTGGTTTGTCCTTCAGCAGGATCACCCTGGGATGCTGAAGCCAACCCACTTTTCCTCCTGCCCCACAGCACTGGCAATGGGAATGGAGCAGCCACACTGGTGGCTTCCCAACCACATCATCAATGTTTTATCAATATGTAAAGGATGAGTGGCAGGAGGCTGGAGCCAGGCTCTGCTGGGTGATGCCCAATGCCAGCACAAGGGTCAATGGTGGAAGCTGAGGCATAGGAAACTTCATTTAAACATCGGGAGGAATTTTTTCCCTCTGAGGGTGACAGAGCACTGGAACAGGCTGCCTGGGGGGGTTGTGGAGTCTCCCTCTCTGGAGATATTCAAAACCTGCCTGGATGTGTTCCTGTGTGATCTGCTCTGGCTGATCCTGCTCTGCAGAAGGGTTGGACTGCATGAGCTTTGGAGATCCCTGCCAGCCCCTGACATTCTGTGGTTCTGTCTGGATGAGCTTTTGAGGTCCCTTCCAGCCCCTGAGGATCTGTGATTCTGTGATCATCACTCTGAAAGCACACCAGGACTGCTGGTGCTTGCTCCATCACATTCACAGATTGCATCGGTTTGGAAGAGACCCTCAAAGGTCATCTTGTCCAACTCCCCTGCACTCAGCAGAGACACCTCCAACTAGATCAGGCTGTTCAGGGCCACATCAAGTCAGGGGCAGACCTGATGCCACACAGCTGGGCAGCAGCAGGCAGGGAGCCACAAGGCAGTCCCATAGCCCTCACAGGGATCCTCCAGCCTCACTCCTCAGCGTAAAGCAGCAAAGAATCCTTTCAGGGTGAGTGAAGCCATCAAGAGCTTTGCAGATTCACACAGGGCTGAGGCTGTGCCCTGCTATTTTTCTCTCCCCCCAGCTATTCACGTTCTTTCCTCCCATCACCCTAAGCCCTGCACAGGGAAGGCCTTTAATGGTTGCCCTTTCTCCTCTGCTCTAAGAGCCCCCCCAGCTCAGCTCAGCACAGCCTCCAGCCCTGTGTAAGAAGCAGCTTTCCAGGGCACTGAGCCCAGCTGAAAAGCAGCAGCCGCATCCCAAGCGCTCCTGGGGATGAGTGTCCCAAAAAGCCCTCACCCTCCTCCCTCCCACCTCCCTGAGCTGCCCGAGTGAAAGCCATGGCTGCACCTATGCCAGCAAGCACATCCCCTCCTGACCCTGCCTGCTGTCACTGAAGGAGGGCACCGTGCCTGGGGGCACAGCTGAAGGGAGGGTTTGGAGCCTGCCCAGCACAGCAGCATCACCACCAGCAACTCCCACTTAGCACTGGGCTGGTGGAGAAATGCTGAGCTGGGAGGAGGAGGCAGATGGAGGCACCACAGCAGCTCTCCTTACCCCTTCCGAATGACGACGATGATGGCTCCCAGGAGGATGATGAGGACAATCAGGCCTCCAGCACAGATGCCCAGGATCAGGCCCATCTCCTCTGAGTGCTGGGACACCTCCAAGGGACGTTTGGTCTCTTTGCAGGCAGCTGCCAGGGAACAAGGACAGGCAGGAAGGGTCAACACACAGCTCCAGGGGGTTGGAAACACCACACAGGATAACAGTGGGATTTGTCCCACAGGATGAATGTTGCTCCTTGGACACTTTATTTCCCTGAGATGTTACAGGGCTCTGCAGTGCTATACTATGACCATAGGCAAGGCTCTTTTTGAGCTCCCATGAGGTAAGATGGTTCCTTTGTGCCACCCTTCACACCCAACCTAACCTTGTCCATCCCTGGATTCAGCTTCCAGCACCACCAACTCCAGCCTCCCACTACTGCCACAGCAACAGCATGAAGAAGAAAAACTCAAGCAAGGAAAATACAGAACCATGGTTGGAAAAGACCTCCAAGACCATCAAGTCCAACCATTATCTAACTCTACCAAGACCACTACTACATCATATCCCTGAGCACCATACATAGATGTCAAGGACAGTGAGAGTAGAGCTGGATTTGGGCTGGTTATGGATGGACTCAACACTCAAAAGATCTTTTCCAACCAGGCAATTCTATGATTCCATGAAACCATTATTCACATCCCAGCCAGAACCAGCACTGGTAACAACACTCCCCCAGCATGGCCCTGACCACCAGAGTGGCTGCAGATTGGGATCCACAGCCTGTCTGGGATCACTCCAGCTGGCTTGGGATCACTCCAGCTGGCATCTGGAGACCTCACCTTTGCGAGCAATCCGGACACAGTTCAGCCGAGTTTCCTATGGAGGAAAAAAAGGAGGATCAGTGCTGGAGGAGCATCCCAGTGGCTCTGCTTCCTGCTCCCAGAGAGGCTGGGCAGACCCCAGGCTGGTGCACTGATGCTTTGATCCCCAAATGGAAGAAGCTGGCAGATGGTGTGTGCTGCAGCACCTGCTCCTGAGCCAAAGGAGTTCCTGGGGATGCACACACACCCCCACACCAGCAAATGCTGCTGAAGGATCTGTCTCCAGCATCCCCCAAAGCAGAAGCCACCAGGTTAAGCCAAGGTTCCTGACACAGAGGAGGTGATGGCAAAGCTGAAGATCATGGAAGGAGGAACCCAGGGGACACAGCAGATCCACAGGTCACCAGCATGTCACCAACTACAGTTAAAACACTCCCAGGTCATCCTTCAGAGCTTCATGGAGTTGTTTTCCACCAGTCAAAGTTTTCAAGCCCCAGTCCCAGTGCTGTGTGCATCCTGCCAAGGCTGCCACAAGAGCTTCCAGCTCAGGTCTCCAACAGTTTTAAGGATTCACATTTTTAGGGATGAGTTCAGCTAAAACCTTCCATCTTTCCACGCATCCAACTTCTGTTGCACAATAAAAAGCCACGCTCTGGCTGGATTGCCTTCTTCCCTCAGCATCCTCAGGACACCAGTACTGGCAACACTGCTCCATCCACCCTTGGAGAGAGCTGCCCAGGGCAGGACCAGCTCCAGCACTGCTCTCCCTGAGGTCACCAGCTCTTGCTTCCTGTGCTTCTCTCTCCATCTGGCACAAAACCCATCCAGCTTTCTTGCAACGTCTGACAGCAGCCAGGACAAATCCATTGCCTCCCTGCAGGAAGGCTTTAAAGCAGCCTCAAACCACCAGCTGTTTATCCAGCAGTGCCCAAGCGAGGCCAGAGCCCAGATCCTCCCTGTCCCTCTGGGCTCTAATCACAACCCACTGAGGTGTGAACAATCCTGGAGCTGAAGAACGGATTCAAAACCTGGCAGGAAGATGGAGCGGTGCGGGATGAGGATGCTGCAGCAGTCCTGCTGCTTCACCTTCACAGCTCATCCTGTCCAGCGTGGGATGGGAGGTGTAGGAGCAGGTGAAGCTGAGAAGCATCCTCAGGGGGCCCTGGCAGTCCCACCACTCATCCCACTTCACCAGGAGAACAGACAGCAGCAGGTAGAGAGAGGACAACCTAAGAACTTGGCAGCTTCCCTGCAGCAGCTGCTGTGCCAGGGATGCCAGTAACACACAGACAGCTCACATGGTCCTTTTCCACCCCAGGATCAGCCCCAGGAAGGTAGTCTCCCCAGCAGTGGTGCTGGTTAGAGTCCTGCCCAGTACCACAGTGAGAAGTGGATGTTGGGATCCTCCATCCCCAGCACCAGCAAGGGGACAGGCACAGCCATGGGGGCTGGGAGGAATGGGGGGACACATTCTGGTGATCCCAGTGTGTGGTAAAGGTGGCCTGAAGCAGCAGCTACCCCCAGGCAGGACACTGTGGGTGAGCCCAGGGTGTGCCCTGAGAGAGATTCTCCCATTTTTTCTCCCCCCCACCCCAGCTGGCTCCAGCCTGGTCCCAACAGGGACCCCAGACACCACCACCGGATGGAGCAGGGTCCCATAGCTACTCACCCCTTTGAGGTTGCTCATGGCTTGAAAGTAGATGAGATAGGCCTTCTTGGGCTCCAGAGGTGGGTTCCAGTAGCCACTGTAGGTCTGATTGTCCCCCACTGTGAAGGGCTTGGCCTCGGTGAGGCTGCTGGCAGGCAGCTCAGCCCCAAAGTAGTGGACGGAGCCCCGGGACACGGCGTCGTCGAAGGTGAGCGGCACCGGGAAGCACTCCTGGCCAGGCAGCTCCCGCTTCAGCTTCCTGGGCCGCTCCTCTTCCACGATGACCTGGTAGGTGCTGGTGAGGGCCAGGCATAGGTTAGCTTTAGAAAAGGCATGGTCCAGCCCTTCCCTGGGTGCTCGACCGTGGCACCCTGTCTGGGAGCTGATGCCCACACAGCCCTGGCGCACCTGATGGGAGCTCCTCTGCCCTGCGCAGGCCGCAGCAGCACGGTGATGGTGCTCTCCGACTCGCTCAGCGGCGAGGGCATGTCCCCGTAGTCGAAGGTGGGAGCTGCAAAGGGGGCAGAGGTGAGTCCTGGTCCCTGGGGATCTGCTTAGGGCTGCACATTTTCTGCTGGGAGAAACCGAGGCGCAAGCAGCCCTGTCCACGGCAAAGCATCGCCAAACGGTGCCATGCGAACCAGGCCAAACACAAAATCCCCTCGAGGTCCTGAATAAGCCTTAAGAGTTATAGAAGGGAGAGGACACAAGAGTGTGTGCTGAGGAAGGGGATCACACAATCATGCAGTCATGATTTGACTCTAAAAGACCTCCAAGACCATCCAGTCCAACCTTCAACCTAAGACCACCATGGTCATTACACCATGTCCCCAGGTGCCATGTCCACAGGTTTCTTGAACACCTCCAGGGACAGTGCCTCCACCACCACCCTGGGCAACCTATTCCAGTGCCTGACCAGTCAACACCAGTCTGGTCAAGGGCAGGAGATGAGAGCAGAATCCAGCCTCAGAAGGACCCAAATGCTCCAGCCTCAAGATGCACCCTGGGGACAGCAAAGCTCTGAATTGCCTCTCACAATGAGCATGAGCACCACAAAAGCACACCCTGAGCAGCCAGCAGCACCCCTACATCAAGGTGGGGGATGCCCATAGTGCCTGGCACAGCTCTGTGGCTCTCAGGAAAGAAGTTCTACACAGAAAGAGTGACTGCCCATTGGAATGGGCTGCCCAGCAAGGTGGTGGAGTCCCCATCCCTGGAGGTGTTTAAGAGGAGGCTGAATGAGGCACTTAGTGCCATGGGTTAGTTAATTAGAAGGGTTCGGTGATAGGTTGGACTCAATAATCCCAGAGGTCTTTCCCAACCTGGTTAATTCTGTGATCTATGCAGTCACCACTAGCTGTTGTTGAGGTCTGGCTTGTGTGACTTGGCCATGTTAAGTGCCCTCATCGGGGCTCATCTCAGCCCATCTACTGTGCTGAACAGCAACGCCGTGGACATGAGCAGATAGCCCCAAGTACTGGAAAGGAAGCTCATTAACAACCCTAATTAATCCCTCACTCATAAGCTGATAGCTCAGACAGCACCAATGTGCTGGGCTGCTCAGGCTCCCCAGCCAGGGACCTACACTCAGCCCAGCAGATGGGTGTGGGGGGGCTGATGGCAAGGCTGCCACCACCACCAGCATCCTCCAACAGCAGCAGGCAGCCACCAAAGCCCACATGAAAGCAGCAGAGACTCCAGCACTGCCAGCACGCCTGTGCCAAAGGGAAGCTCCAGCACCAGGCACGGAGCCTGAAGGAGTGTACCGGAGATGTTGGTGGTGATCTCGGTGAGGGCTGTCTGGCCAAAGCCCTTGCCGGTGCGGGCCCGCACTGAGAAGAGGTAGGTGGTGCCGGGGTGGAGGTTGGAGAAGACATGGTAGGTCTCGTTGCGCAGCTTGGAGACGGTGCGCCGCGGGCCGGGCACGTTGACCGCCGGGTCCGAGGACTCGATGCTCTGGTAGCTGATCTGCAGGGACAGGGCAGAGCATCACCAGCAGCCACAGGAGAGGGGAGAGAGCCTGGATCTGGGCAAGGAAGGGGTTAAAGGGATGAATTCAGAGGAGGGGATGGCGGTGGGGGAAGCCTGGAAGGTAGACACGTTTTTGGGGTACATCAAAGCAGAAGGTATTTGGAAAAGCCATTGCTGGATGACCCAAAATCAGGACTCCCAGCAGGGACAGACCCTGCTAGCAGGGGGATGAGCACAGGCTGCATCCATGCTCTGAACAAAAGGCTCGAGGGTAGCCCAAGATCCTCTACCACAGCATCCTCCCCGATGGGACCCTCCCTTGTCCCCACAGCAGGATGTACTGATGGGACCTTCTGTTGTCCCTGCAGCAGGATCTACCAATGGGACCCTCCCTTGTCCCCACAGCAGGATGTACTGATGGGACCTTCTGTTGTCCCTGCAGCAGGATCTACCAATGGGGCCCTCCCCTGTCCCCACAGCAAGGTGTTACAGATGGGATCCTCCCTTGTCTCTGCAGCAGGGTGTTACAGATGGGATCCTCCCCTGTCCCTGCAGCAGGGTGTACCTCGTACTGTGTGATGAGGCCGTTGGGCTCCATGGGCTCCTCCCACTTCAGAAATATCATGTCCTCCAGAGGGGTGAAGGTGAGGGACTCCGAGGCGATGCCACCAGGCACTGGGGAAGGAAAGGGGATGAGGCAAGAAACCTGGCTGGAAGGAGAAACCCTCCAAGAACTCCCTCCAGGTGGCTGCAGCAGCTCTCCCCTGTGACCAAGCCACCACGTCCCCTCTACCAAGTCATCCAGCTCCAGATTGGGCTGCTGGCACTCTAGGAAGATACTTCCCAGGGTGGTGGTGTTCCTATTGGGCTGCTGGGCCCACAAGTGCCTCCCAGTTTCTGAGAGCACAGCAGCAAGTCCTCATGTACCACCACTGGGCAAGCTCACCTGCATCCACCAGTGCAGGGAAAGAACAAAGCAATTCCCTTTTCATGGAATTGTAGAAGTGTTTAGGTTGGAAAAGGCCTCTAAGATCACCAAGTCAAAGCATCAATCTAACATTACTATGGGNGAAGTTCTTCACAGAAAGAGTGATTGGCATTGGAATGGGCTGCCCAGGGAGGTGGTGGAGTGCCCATCCCTGGAGGTGTTTAAGAGGAGGCTGCATGAGGCACTCAGTGCCATGGGTTAGTTAATGAGAAGGTGTTAGGTGATAGTTTGGACTCAATGATCTTAAAGGTCTTTTCCAACCTGGTTAATTCTGTGATTCTGAGATTCCCTACTCCTGCTGGCCACACTGTTGCTGGCACAGGCCAGGATGCTGGTGGCCTTCTTGGCTACCTGGGCACACTGCTGGTTCATGTTCAGACAGCTGTCAATCAGCACCCCATTTGCTGGACAACTTTCCAGCCACTCTGCCCTAATGGAATAGATTTGAGTTTCCCATAGAACCCAAATCCCCCCAGAGCCAGAAGCATCCTCAGGAGGCAGTGCCAGCACTCCCTGCAGAACAATCCCATCCTCATCTGCAGGTGGGCTTGATGTGCCCCAACCTTCCCCTCTAATGAACAGACAACAACCATAATAACCACAAACAGGGGTTATTACCCAGTCAGGTGTGGGTATAACAGTGGCTACACACCCAGCCATGGCACCCAGATCAGTATTCATGTCTTGACCATGGATTTCATGACCCAAGGGGAGGTCAGTGAGAAAGACAGGAGAGGTTTTGACTCAGCAAAGACCAGGATTCACCAGCAGCACGTTGCTCAGATCTAATTAGGGGGCTGAAGGAGAGGGATTACCTCCTGCATGCTTCCCACCACACACAGACACCACTTCCACTTGATTACAGCATAATTCAATCAGAGGCACCGTGTCCTACACATCTCCACAAGGTGCTTATTAAATCCATGGAGAATTAGGGAAACCTTTAGGGCAGGAACACATTTGTGTGCACCTCTCAAGATCCATCTCTAGCTAGGGGCACCATGGGCTTCTGACTGCACCAGGCTGAGGCTGGCAGAGGTGCACAAGAGCTCCCATGTGTGTGTATAACCCTTTGCCACCCCTGTGCACAATCCCAGCACAGTGAGGGATCCCAGCTCTGGAGTCCTCAGCACAGGAGAGACATAGGCCTGTTGGAGCAGTCCCCAGAGGAGGCCACAGCAATGGTGGGAGGGCTGGAAGCCCTCTGATGTGAGGCTAGGCTGGGGGTTGTTCAGCCTGGAGAAGAGAAAGCTCCAGGGAGACCTTCTGGTGGCCTTTCAGTATTTAAGAAGTCTTGCAAGAAAGCAGGGCCTGTTGTGACAGGACTAGGGCTGACAGTTTAAATTGAAAGAGGGAGATTTAGATTACAGAGAAGGATGAATTTTTTAGCACTGAGGGTGGTGAGAATCTGTCCCAGGTTNGTTTAAGGCCAGGCTGGCTGAGGCTGTGGCCAGCCTGATCTAGTGTGAGGTGTCCCTGCCCATGGCAGGCAGTTGGAACTAGATGCTCCTTGTGGTCCCTTCCAAACCTGACTGATTCTATGATTCTATATCCACAGGCAGATGCCCACCACCAGATCCCATTCAAGACTAAACTTGTATCTAGCCACAAGTTCAACCCAAGGGGAAGCCACAAGCCACAGCACAGGGAAGAGCAGCTGGAACGAGGGCAGCAACACCACATCTGGAGCTGCTGTATTACTGCTGCCTAAGAAAACAGCTGGAGCAGCCCCAGCAGAGTGAAAAGCAGCTGGAACCGTTACAGCTGGAGACCAAACCACCAGAAGCATGAAGGTGCCTGCCCCAGGGCAGGAGGCTCAGGGCTGGGGATGCTCCAAGGGCTGATGTGTAGGGGGGGACGTTGAATTCAGGCTTCGGAGATGAAAGCTGGACCTGGAGATTCTCCAAGCTCTGCCTCAGCTCTGCAGGTTTTGTTTTTTTCCAGCCTGGGAATCAGTCCACAGCCCACAGTGGCATGTGGCAGTGGGTCCCAAATGGGGGTGAGTCCCACTGAGGAAGATTTAATGGCAGGCTTCTGCTCAGGGGTCATGCAGGGCTCTGGAGCCAGCCAGATCCTTTGCAATTATCAACTCTTCCACCTTGATTTGCTGCTTTATGATGCTGAAAAGTGCTTCAGAGATTAACTGCCACCTCCAGGCATGGGGCATCCAACCACCTCCCTGCTGGGCAGCCTGTTCCAGCGTGCCCATTTTGGGGGGCAAAGCATCTCCCTGAAGGGACAACTCACCATCCTCATCCGTCTGGAATATCACCTCCTTGCCTTCCTTGCGGCCCTCGGGGTTGGAGAGGATGAGCTTGACGTGGATGTTCTTGTAGGGCAGGAGGTTCTTGATGGTGTAGCGGTTGGCGTTCCGCTCCATCTTGACGCACTCCCGGAAGGTCTGGTTGTGGCCGGTGCCCACCAGGTAGCGGTAGCAGAGCGAGACGCTGTAGGTGTGGCAGCGAGTCAGGTTGTAGCCCAGCGGCTCCCACTGCAGTGTCAGCTGCCTGGACTGGATTTCGGAGAAAGCCAAACCCTTGGGGGCTCTCATGGGCTCTGAAGGGGAAGAGAGAGACGAGGAGAGCTGAGTGGTGAAGCACAACATTTTTGTGGGTTTGTGGCTGTCGTCAGGGAAAGGAATATTGGGTCCAGTTCTGGGCTGCACAGTTCAAGAGGGACAGGGAACTACTGGAGAGAGGCCAGTGGAGGCTACAAAGGTGCTGAGGAGCCTGGAGCAGCTCTGTGAGGAGGAAAGGCTGAGAGTCCTGGGGTTGGTGAGCCTGGAGAAGAGCAGCCCCACAGGGGATCTGATCAATGCTCTGGCAAGAGGATGGAGCCAGACTCTTCTCAGTCCTGCACAGCAACAAGACAAGGGCCAGTGGGCACAAAATGCAACCTAGGAGGTTTCACGAGGAGAACCTTGTTTGGTGTGAGGGTGCCAGAGCCCTGGGTCAGGCTGCCCAGAGAGGCTGTGGAGTCTCCTTCTCTGGAGAGATTCCAAACCCACCTAGACATTGTAATCCTGGGCAAGCTGCTGCGGGTGACCCTGCTTGAGCAGGAGGGTTGGACTGGCTGATCCCCAGCAGTCCTTTCCAATCTCACCATGCTGACTGCAGGGCAGTTGGAGCAGCTGCCCTTTAAGATCCCTTCCAACCCAAACTGTTCCATGACTCTGCGACTCACCTGCGCACTTGGTGCGGCTGATGAGGGGCGGCCCTGGTTTGCCAGTGCCCCCCTCGCCAGGCCGGGTGAGCAGGACACTGATCTCATACTCTGTGTCCGGGTCCAAGTGCCAGAGCTTGTAGGTCTGCATGTTGACAGCGTGGACCTCCGACCAGGGCCCCGAGGTCATGCGGTACTCAATCTCCTTGCGCACGATGGGGCCGTCGCCGATGATGGAGTTGGTGTTGAGCTGGATGATGAGGTAGGTGGAGCCAGCCCGGAGCAGCTGGGGGGGTGCAATGGGTGTGGGGGGCTCTGGAAGAGAGCAGAGAAGGGGCAGGTGGAGCATCCTCCTCCAGAAGCAGCTCCACAGCATCCCCAGCCCCGCAGGCACTGGCACACCCCCAGCTACCAGCGTTTTGTTGCATTTTTTTTCCTAGCTGCAGCCAGCCACAACAGCTCCTTCCAAACAAACCCAACCCAGCAGCTTCCCAGTGCAGGGCACAGGACCAACTCAGATGCCCTGCCCAGCAGACATAGGGATGGACACCAAAGTATGAGGGGGCACCATGGGAGGCCTTTAAATGTCAGCCCATGCCCTCCATCACTTTTACTAAGGCTTTAACTGCTGCAGCAGGGTTTCCTGTGATCAAACCTTAATTATCTGTGCAAGATATGAGACTGCCCAGCGTGGTGCTGCACAGTTTCACCATAATTAATTAACTCCCACCTACTGCAATCAAAAAGAAATGATCTAAGGCCACCAGCAAAGGCAGGTTTTGTGCTAAACCAGCCATGCACACAAACCCCACCACCCCTAAAGCCTCACCTTCCTCTTCCTCTGCAAAGAGCGGAGCAGAAATAGCCCAACCACGACCCAGAAGCGCGGTGTGGGCAGCAGCAAAGCCACCAACCTTTCACGATGAGCTCGGCAAAGTTGGAGACACCTGAGCCACGGCTGGACTGGGTGATGCAGCGGTAGAGGTCCTGCTCCTCCTTGGACACCTCATCCAGCTGGAAGGTGGCCAGGAAGCGCCGGTGGCTGATGTGCTTCACAGAGGCAGCAGGCACCACCTCACCGCTCTGCCGCTGCCCCGTGGGGAGAGAGAAGATGTCACCAGGAGGCACAGCAGGACATAGGAGACATTAGAGTAGCCTTCCAGTATCTGAAGGNGTGACCTGGCAGTGCTGGGTCAACCTTTGGACTGGATGATCTGAAAAGCCTCTTCCTACCAAAACAATTCTGTGCTCCCATGAACCGAAGCCACAAACCGCATCGTTGAGCGACATCTGCTTACAAGTGTGGAGCTCCTGCTCTTCTGCCCCCAACCCAGCATGGGCTTCTCCCAAAACAGAGTCAGAGAGGCACTGCAGAAGTGCCATGGGGGGTTGGTGGTGAAGGTGCTGCTTTCACCACTGCCACTGCTCACCTGCATGAGGAAGCGCTCGGCCTCGGCAGCCTTGCCAGCAGCCACGCACTGGAAGGTGGCATTCTGCCCCGCGTTCACCTCCACGTCGCCCAGCCGGGAGAAGTGCGGTGCTTTGGCTGCCAGGGAACACACAGCTGGGCACTGCTGCCAACACCCTGCCACAGCCCAATGCCCTCCTGAGCTGCTGCAGGTGGGCTCAAGTGCCCATCCTCAGGGCTCAGCCAGGATCCCTGTCCTGCAGCAAGCCCACTGCAAAGATCTCGGGGCAGGATCCTGAGCTCAGAGTCAGGGATTTGTCCCAGGGAGGGATACAGCCCTTCCCCTCCAGCACCCTGCAGTGCCAGGGCCAGGTACAGGCTGGTGGTGGAGAAGGGCAGATCTCCTAGCCTAGTTTGGAAGAGATGGGGGATGCACCTCAACAGGAAGTGCTATGAGGATAATGAGGGGACTGGAGCACTGCCTGGTGAGGAGAGGTTGAGGGACCTGAGGCTGCTTAGTCTGCAAAAGAGAAGACTGAGAGGGGATTTAATCAATGTTTAGAACTATCTGAGGGCTGGGGGTCAGGGGGGTGGACAGGCTCTGCTCACTGCTGCCTGGGACAGGACAAGCAGCAATGGATGGAAGCTGCAGAACAGGAGGTTCCAGCTCAACACAAGGGGAAATTTCTTGCCTGGAAGGGTCCCAGAGCCCTGGCACAGGCTGCCCAGAGAGGTTGTGGAGTCTCCTTCTCTGGAGCCTTTCAAGGCCTGTTTGGATGTGTTCCTGTGTGCCCTGAGCTAGACTGTCTGGTCCTGCTCTGGCAGGGGGGCTGGACTGGATGAGCTCTTTGGGTTCCCTTTCAACCCCTAACATCCTGTGAGCCTGTGAGCCTGAGAACAGGCAACATGTTGGCACAGCCTGGGATTTCTGGTCCCCACCAGCCTGGCTGGCCCCTCTTGATGAGGACACTCAAGCCACACATTCAAATACATCTGAGCTTCTCCAAGGTTTTATAAAAACTGAAGCAACATTACAGCTGGTGGGGATGGGGATGATGCCCCCAAAGTACCCAGGAGACAAGAGTTCCACCAGCTCAAGTGACACCAGGCTGCACTATGATCCATCAGCTCTCCCCAGGTGTATCCCAATGGACTCCATCTCCAAACTCTGCTGCCCAGCTCAATTCAGCAGCACCTACCAGCCACCACCCACCCTCAGGCCCCATCCCTGGCACTCACAGCATGGATAATTCAGCAGCAGGATGTCGTCCAAGCCAAGATAACCTTTGCGCTCGCTGGAGACCACCGCCTCGAAGAGCACCTGTGGCACCAAAGAGAGGGTCACCCACTGCTGGAGGGTCCAGGTCACCCATAGGAAGTCCATGCCAGGCAAGGGGGGCTCTGCTGGGACTCAGCCTGGAGAGGAGTAGACTCCAGGGGGGGACCTCAGAGCTGCCTTCCAGCACCTGAAGGGATCCTGGAGAAAGGCTGCAGAGAGTCTTTGCATGAGGGTGTCTAGAGACAGGACAAAGGGGAATGGTTTAAGCTGAGGCAGAGCAGGGTTAGGTGGAGCTGAGGATGAAGTTCTTCAGCAGGAGGGTGAGGAGACTCTGGCACAGGCTGCCCAGGGAGGCTGTGGCTGCCTCCTCCCTGGGAGCGCTCAAGGCCAGGCTGGATGAGCCTTTGAGCAGCCAAGCCTAGCTGAGAGGTGTCCCTGCCCACGGTGGGGAGGTCGGAGCAGACAATCTCTGAGGTCCCTGCCAACCCAAACCACTCCACAACGGCTCCAGGACTCACCTGGTACTCGCTGGGCCAGAACAAGCTGACAGCTAACTCAGCCTGGTGCCACTGGCGCCCGTGGGAGCCGGAGGTGTTCCAGACGGCGCTGCCCACGGGGCCGCCCGTGACGCGGACGTAGGCGCTGAGGGTGCCAGGGCTGTGCCCGTCGCGGCTGTACATGAAGTAGCTGAACTGCAGGCAGTGAGTGTCGTTCTCGCTCAGCGCCTGCAGCAGCAGGTGAGCTCGCTGCCCTGCGCCGTGCTGCGACGAGTTCACCACCAGGTAGGAGCCTGCGGTGGGAGGGAGGAGGGAGAGAGCATGGAATGATCCCCCCCAGTTCCACAGCTGGGGGATAAGTGGTCCCTGAGTCAGCTCTGATGGCCAAGGAGCCCAATGGCCTCCTGGGGTGCATGGAGAAGAGTGTGGTGAGCAGCCTGGGGAGAGGTTTTCCTCCCCCTCCACTCTGTCCTAGGGAGGCCACAGCTGGAGTACTGTGTCCAGTTCTGGGCTCCCCAGTTCAAGAGGGACAGGGAACTGCTGGAGAGAGTTCAGGGGAGCCTACAACGCTGCTGAGGGGCCTGGAGCAGCTCTGTGAGGAGCAAAGGTTGAGAGCTCTGGGGCTGAGAGCCTGCAGAAGAGCAGCCCCAGAGGGCATCTGAGCAATGCTCAGCAAGAGATAAAGGGCGAGGGGCAAGAGGATAGGGCCAGACTGTTGTCAGTGGTGCCCTAGGGACAGGACAAGGATCAACAGCCACAAACTAGAACCCAGGAGGTTCCATCTGAACAGGAGGAGAAATTTCTTTGGTATGAGGGTGCTGGAGCCCTGGAGCAGGCTGCCCAGAGAGGCTGTGGAGTCTCCTTCTCTGGAGAGATTCCAAACCCACCCAGACACTGTGATCTTGGGCAAGCTGCTGTGGGTGTCCCTGCTTTAGCAGGCAGCTTGGACTGGGTAATCTCCAGAGGTCACTTCCAATCCCCACCATGCCTGGATTCTGGGATTCTGTGATCTCCTGAACACTGCCAGCAGGAATGGAGAAGGTGAAGGATTTGGGATTGGAAAGATGAACACAACCCAGCAACAATGCTCAAGTCCTGCTGGGAACTGGACATGTAGAACAGGAGCAAGGGACCTGGGATGGAGTCAGTGCCAGATACCAATTTGGGCAGCAGCAGGACACCAAAACCTTACTGCTGGGCGAGGAAGGAAGGATCAGGTCCCAGGATTGTTCCCAGGATAAACTGGTCCCCTCTGGATGCTGGGGTCAGTAACAGCCTCAATGCCCCAGAGACCCTCCACCTGCTCTCTTTTAAGACTCCCAGCTTCAGCCGTGTCCATGCCCCTCCCTCCCCATCCAGTTCATTTCCATTCCCATCCCCTCGGATCATTTCCCACCCTGCTGTCCCCCAGTTTGAACTGCACCCAGCAGGCACTCACAAGGGAGGAAAAAAAGCTCTTTGTGGCTTAATGAGCAGCAGCAGCAGCAGCAGGACTCTCCAGGATTCTGGGATGTCAACACAGCAGCTTTTGGGAATCACAGAATCAGGCAGGGTTGGAAGAGACCACAAGGAGCAGCCAGTTCCAACCCCCTGCCATGGGCAGGGGCATCTCACACTAGAGCAGGCTGGCCACAGCCTCAGCCAGCCTGGCCTTAAACCCCTCCAGGGATGAGGCTTCCACCACCTCCCTGGACACCCCCTGCCAGGCTCTCACCACCCTCATGCTGAAGGTGGTGAGAATCCAGTGCCCAGCCTATATTGGTGCTTCCTCACCACCAGCAGCTGCTGGTACCCCACATCCCATCACCAAAATCACCAGCAACCAAACCAGGAGTCCCAGTGCTTGCCCCAGTGCAACCCCAAAGATGTACTCACAGAGCAGGCAGGATGAAAATCCCAAAGGGGATCCCAAAGGCAGTAGCATTCCCTGACTCATATGCTGCATGTCCAGAGGGAGGGGAGGGGTGCAGGAGAGGGGATGGAGGAAGGAGACACAGGATGGGGGGATGCAGGAAGGGGGATGAAGGAGTCCCAGCTCCTCACAGCAGCTCCCAGAGCTCCCTCACACAGTCTTGGCATAGAGACACAGGGTTGGTGAGAAGCTGCCCCACCAAACTTGCATCCTCCCTATCCCCAAAAGCAAGGGGATCATTAATATCCCTTCCATTTTAATAACAGCAGAAGCTGTAAGTAACAAAGCTGAGCCATTTATTCCACTCTACCCTTGTTTTCCTGACAGTAGGCACTTAATTATTAATAGCTTTCACTGCTGGTTAATTTGAAGGAATTCAGGCACCTTCCTCCCATCACTTCCAGCACTGAGAAAAGCCTAAGGAAGGCAGCAGGGGATGGAGTGCAACCATCCATCTCCCCCCAGCATGTGGGAGCTGCACCTAGGGTGACCCCAAAATGCCTGAAAGGACCCCAAAACACCCAGGGAGTCACAGCATGAGCTGTGACACAGTGCAGGGTACCACAGAGCACCCCTCAGGGATGGGAGCTGGGAGAGGGGAAAGAAACCACCACAAAGCAGAATTGTCACCGCGTGGCTGCTCCACGCAGCCTCCAGGCAGATATTTGGGGTGAAATAAAAGGGTAACCATTTATTTTCTGAGAGTCAAGCCCATCTCACTGGCAGAGGGGAAAGCATTATGTCCACGTTTCTTCTCTCTGTTTTTTTTCACCCTCTCTTCTCCCCCAGCAAAATCATTTCTGCTCTAACGACATCAGCTCCACTCAATCCAGGCGACAGCAGTGTGGAGAGCAAACTCCAACCCTCCCCATGCCAGGGGACATCCCCCAGAAGCCACCTCCACCTGCTCAGCCTGCTGAGGTTGACAAGCACAACCTCTTCCTTCTCCCTCCCCTCCTTTTCAAAACAAGAAGCCAGAGAAGCAAATTAAAAAGACCAAGACTAAAATTAAACCACCGATGGGTTGAGTTAAAAGATGGAGAACATCCACTAAGGTCATCCAGGACCATGGGCACCAAGGGGTGGCAATGTGCCCATGTATCACTCCTCTGGCAGGGCTTCCCCCATGTGCTATTTCCCTCCCCTTAATATTCTCCCCAGTGTTGCTGCATGGTTAAAAGCAGCTCCCACTGCTTGCTTTTGTGATAGTTATATCCTCCTCCCCCAGAACTGACTGGCTCCAGCTTCAGCTTCAAGCCCAGGCCATGGGTTGGGGCTTTTGTTAATGCAGGAGAAGCAGAGGGACTTCTCTCCATGCTGGGGTGCTGCATCCCACACCAGAGCATCCCCAAGGTCTTGGAGCAAGCAGCTCCTCCCAGAGGTGTCTGGAGGCTACCAACTGAGATCCACAGATTGCATCAGATTGGAAGGGACCCTCAAAGGTTATCTTGTCCAAGCCCCCTGCAGTCAGCAAGGACACCTCCAACTAGCTCAAGCTGGCCCAGGACCACATCAAGTCCCTCAGCAGCTCCTGTTGGTTTGTTTCTGTTGGTTTTTGGCTTGGTTTTTTTTGTTCCAGAGGACATTTTTGGGTCTCAGTGAAGTTTTTTGGCTGTTAGTTTCCAATGCACCCCAATGCAATGGCAGCACAACCTCACCTGGAGGCAGTGGGAACAGCCAGCTGGTGACAAAAGGGTGACAAGGAGGTGACAGCCTGCATCCACCCTGCAGGACACAGTCCCACCACAGCCACCAACCTGCTCCTCTCTGGTCTCTCCATCCTTTTGGGGTGCTCCTAAGCAGCTGAGGGTCAAGTGGGCTGCACAGCCCCTCCAGGGAAAATGCAGCAAAGATTGAGGGGTCCCCCAGACTCCTTCCATTTATTCCACCACTACCAGCATCCACCTGCCTCAGCCCCCACCCTGCTGGATCCAGCAGCATTCCCAGGGCAAGAGCAGAGCTGCAGCAGGAGCTATGCAAACTGCCAAATTCCAGGTTTTAAAGCTTCAGTTCCACTACTCAAAGGTTTTATTCCATTTTAAAGCTTAGCTTTATTTGTGGCAGCAAAGCTGGAAATGGGGATGGAGAGAAGATGATGTCCCAGTCTCATTGAGTCCTACAGCCTGGGGCAGGGAGGGGGCAGCCAAGCAGGACCAGTCCCAGAGGGTTGGTGCAGTATCACAGCTCAGCAGCACAGCTGGGGTTATTTTGGAGCCCTGTCCATATGTTGGCTTTACACAGCAAAAATCCACTCCAAAAATCACACTGGGGGAAAAAAAAAAAAAAAAAAATCCTTCCTAAGCCTCCCAACAAAATGCTGCAGAGCCACAGAAACAGCTCCAGGGCATCCTCCAGCTGAGACTTCAAACCAAAGGGTGGGATTTGGGTGCATGTCTATATTGTGCTTCACTCCTGAAATCCTCAACTTAAGGTCAACTCCTCAACTTAAAGTCAAATCCTCAATTTGAGGTCAGTGTGAGTTAGATGTTGGTCCAGGTGAGTTGTCACCCAGCCTTGGTCAGCCCCCTCCATGTGTCCCCCCAACCCCAGCTCAGCTGCAGCAACAGAATTTCATTTACTTTTCAGTTGGGCTTTTTGTGAACATCTCAAGTGGAGAAAGACAAAAGACTCATAAAGTGCTAAATAATATTTCAGTCAAACAAATGAAAAGAGAAGGAAGTTTCCAGCACCATTCTCTATGGGAAAGCCATCACAGAATCACAGAATGTGGGACCTTTGGAGACCACCCAAGTCCAACCCCCCTGCCAGAGCAGGTTCACGTAGAGCTGGTTGCCCAGAGTGGTACCCAGGCAAGATTTGAATGACCCCAGAGAAGGAGACTTCACAACCTCTCTGGGCAGCCTGCTCCAGGGCTCCACCACCCTCATAACAAAGAAGTTTCTCCTCCTGTTCAGGTGGAACTTCCTGGTGTCTAGTTTGTGCCCATTGCTCCTTGTCCTGTTGCTGGCCACCACTGACAAGAGTCTGGCCTCATCCTCCTGACACTCAACCTCCAAGTATTGATCCCCCCTCAGTCTTCTCTCCTCCAGGCTAAAAAGCCTCCAAGCCCCTCAGCCTTTCTTCCTAAGAGATGTTCCAGTCCCTTAATCATCTTTGTAGCCCTTTGCTGGACCCCTTCCAGCACTTCTCTGTCCTTCTTGAACCAGGGAGCCCAGAACTGGACCAAATACTTCAGATGTGGCCTCATCAGGGCAGGATAGTGGAAGGGGAGAACCTCCCTCAAGCTGCTGGCCACACTCTTCTTGATGTCCCCCCAGATGCCAGTGGCTTCTTGGCCCCAAGAGCACGTTGCTGGCTCATGGTCACCCTCTTGTCCACCAGCACTCCCAAGTCTTTTTCCACAGAGCTGCTCTCCATCACTTTGTTACACAAAAAGGTTGAGCTGCAGAACCAGCCCAGAGAGGCTGTGCACAGAGATCCTCACACCCCTGCCAGCAAAGTCCTCACGTGGGGTCTCCAGCCAAATCCTCCCCTTTGGGGATCATCAGCCCTCCTTTGGGATTCCAGTGAGGTCTTTCAGGGTAACTCCAATAACCTTCTTGGCCACGAATGAGACAGCAACAAGCTCCCACGGATGTTCTCCCTAGCTTGGAGCAGCTCTTCCCACACTCTGCCCTTCCCACCAATCCTGCATCCCTCTGGGAACAACCCCAAGCAGCCCAGCAAGGCGAGGAGGGAAGAACCCACTCGCCCACCTCCGCTTCCCTGTCTCGCCAAGTTCTCCCTCCTACAAAACCACTAAGAGATAAAAATTAAACTAAAAAAAAGAAAAAAAAACCAAAACCTAAAAAAAAACCCCCAAAAAACCAAAAACTCAAACCCCAACAATCAAAGCTCCTGTGAGAAGGCAGCACAAGGAGGGATGACAGCAGAAGGCGGCACTGCCAGCCGAGAGGTGCCAAGGGACCAGCTCTGAGCACAGCAGCATCTGCCTCTGGGAAATCACTCTGGAAGATGAAGCCCTGATGATGCCTCCTCCTCCTCCTCCTCCACTGGATCTTCTCAACACATCAGAGCCAGCACAGGAATGGGGCCCCAGCTCCCTGCTTCTGCACCAAGCCCCAGGACAAGAATCTTCTGGAGGAGTTCCACCACCAACAGCTGATCTGCCACCACCACGGGGACCTTGGAATGGAGTCATTCCTCCAGGAGCCAAAAATCAAGCTTAGCTTTGGAAGGATCCATGGCAGGGGCTGGGTCAGGAAGCTGTGCTGAAGGAGAGGCTCCCTGGAGGGGATGGAAGGACATCAGAGCTCAGTGGAGTGGGGACAGTGGCTTGGTCACCCTCCAACACAGCCACGTCAGGACATCAGGATGCAGCCATGTGAGGAGCACAACAGCAGCTCCATGTGTGAGGAGAGGAGCAGAAACTCTGACTCATGGAGGGTTTTGTAATGTCAATGACTTTGGAAAGGAAAACCTAAAAAAAACACCTCCATTGAAGAGCAAAAGCCCCATGGAGGGCAGGTTTGGGGGGCTCTGAGCAGAGCTGTGCAGAGCAGGACAGGGCTGCAAAGGAGCAGATGGGACACAGCCTCCCTGGGGGACTTCTTGCCACAGTTTCTCCCAACCCAACTCATGTCCTTTTAACCAGCAACAAGAGGGGGGGCCAGCAACTCTCCCTGGGAGACCCTGCAGCACCAGAGACCATCTTTGTCTTCCAAGGGCATCTGCATCTGTGCAGGGGTGAGGAGAGGAATCCAAACTTGGCTCTGCTCCTTGCTCTGTCCTGCACCTGCCCCATCCAAATTCATAGAATCCCAGGGTGGTTTGGGAGGGAAGGAACCTTTAAAGCTCCTCTAGTCCAACCCACACTGCAGTCAGCAGGGACATCTGCACCTACAGCAGGTTGCTCACAGCCCCAAACAACCTCACCTGGAATGGTTCCAGGGATTGGCATCTCCTACCTCTCTGGGCAACCTGGGACAGGCTCTCACCACTCTCAGTGTCAGACATTTCTCCCTTCTCTCCAGTCTAAATCTCCCTCTTTTAGTTCAAACCATCACCCTTTGCCCCACCACAACAGGCCCTGCTCAGAAGTCTGTCCCCAGCTTTCTTTATCAGCTCCTTTAAGTCCTGAGAGGGCTCCACCTAAACATTCTGGTTTGTTTTGATGCTCATTAAATCACCCAAATTTGTGTTACACCACAAGAGCTCACAAGAAATAAAAAACAGTCTGACCTCACTCCCCTGCCCCATCCCTGCCTGCTCCTGTGCTTCTCAACAGGCTTTGGGATCCAGCCACATCCTGCAAGCCCTGTGGGTGCCCAGCAGTGCCTGGTGCTGCAGATCAAGCCCCTGCTTGCCCCATCTCCAAACAGCAGAGCTCCTACATACAGAACTAGAGATGGCAGAGCTCCACATCAGCCTGCTGGCAGGTACAGCCCAGCCCAGCAGGCAGAGGAGATGCTTGAGGGGGGCCACAATGCACCCAAAACACCCAGGGAGGGTTATGGTTTAGTGGCCATGGTTGGGTTGATGGCTGGGCTGGATGATCTCAGAGGGCTTTTCCAACCTTAATGATTCTGTGATTCTACAATGATGGTGCAGGCACAGGGATGGTGCAGCCTCCTCTGCCTGCCTTACCTGGCTCCCTGCTACAGCTCCTGTAGAAAACAACAATAGTGAGCTGGAAAGATCAGGCCTGCAAGGTGGGAGAGACCCATCCATTGCCTTTAGGTGCAGAAGAGACAAGTCAGGGAAGGAAGAGAGGTGAGGAAAGAAAACAAACTGAAGCAAAAAAAGCAAGAAGAAAAGAGGGATGGCAAGGTAGAGGCGGGTGGCCAGCAGCCAGCATCTGCTCCAATAAATCCTACGCTCCCTGCAACTGGCTGATCTCCAACAAAAACTCATTTTAATCTGAGACCACGAGACTCCTTTGGAAAGTGCTCCCTGGAGAGGTGCTGCAAAACACTCTTCATCCACTCAGCTGCTGGAGGGGGGGACCAGGAGGGGTGACAAGGCTGCAGGAGCTTCGTGCACAGCTCCCCACACACTATCGGGGTGAAACTATTAAAACAGAGTCCCTGCACCCACTGGGTGCCCCAAGGCCATGAGCAAACAGCAGGCCCTGGGGGTGAGGATGAGCATCCCTTTGGTGTCACCATCAGGGACAGGTGCTCTTCCCAGAGGCTGAGCCCTGTGATGCTCCATGCTCACAGTATCATAGCATCACAGAATGGGAAGGTTGGAAGGGACCTCAAGGATCATTCAGTTCCAACCTCCTGCCATAGGCAGGGACACCTCTCACTTGTACAGGTCACTCAAGGCCTCCTCCAACTTGGCTTTGAACACCTCCAGGGAGGGAGNCCAGGGAGGTTGTGGAGCACAGAATCACCCAATCAAAGATCACATTGGGTGATTCTGTGCTCCACAACCTCCCTGGGCAACCTGTGCCAGTGTCTCACCACCCTCACTGCAAACAACTTCCTCCTAACATCCACTTTCAATCTCCTCTCTGCCAGTTCAAACCCATTTCCCCTCGTCCTGTCATTACCAGACCTTGTCAATAGTAAATCCCATCCTTGTAAATCCCATCTCAGCTGCTCACATCCACTTCTCCAGCATCTCTGAGCTGGTTTCTTCAGCTCTGCATCATCAAATCACTGTCCTGTAGATGGGTGCTTTGGGACATGCTTTAATGACCATGGTGGTCTTAGGCTGAAGGTTGAATTCAATGATCTTCAAGATCTCTTCCAACTGAAGCAATTTGATGACTCCAGCAGAGCAAGCTGCCCCATTCCACCCTTACCCCTTCCACCCCCTGCAAGCCCTCAGGCTTCAGACTCCAACAGTTTAGAAATTACAGCTGAAAAACCAAGCAGAAAACCCCAACTAATGACAGGGTCAAAACCCTCCATCAGGAGGCATCTCAATTCCCAGCTCTGCTTCTCTCCTCTCTGCCCCAAGGCAACCCCCACCCCAGGCACCCACAAATTAGGAGAGTGCAGTTTAAAGCAATTATTTTGAAAATCATCAAGGGAGGAGCAAAGATCTGTCAGCAAATTAAGGGTTGTTCTGCACTTGCTTAGTGCCCAGGCCATGCCAGCAGGGATGGGGAAAGAAGGAAAAGGAGATGGGAAGGGGAAGAAGGTAAAGGAAGAGGAGGGTTAGTGGAGGGGAAAAGCCAAATTAAGCCCTGGCATGAACAAGGCAGAAGACAAACAGCCAGAGGCAGATTGATGGAGCAGTAAAGACTTTTCTATAAAGCTTTCAATAAAGTTTTAATCAAAAATAAGTCATCTTTACTGTCCAGCTTTAAAGCAGCACTCCTGCTTCTGCCCATCATCAGCATGGGCAGGAGGAGACAGAGCACCAGGGACAGGCAGGAGTCAGTGGTCCCAAAAACAAGGAGCACCCTGAGCCTGGAGCATCCTGCAGAGCAAACAGGCACAGGGACAGCTCAAGGTGGACATAGCAGGACATGGTCTGGAGCTAGGAGAGAGCAGAGTCCTGAGATGCCACCCAGGCATGGTGACCATGCCAATTCCATGGGAGAGGGAAGCTCCCCACTGGCTCTGCTCCCTGAGTTTGGCCATCACAGAATCCAGGCATGGTGGGGGGTGGAAGGGACCTCTGGAGATCATCCAGTCCAAACCCCCTGTTAAAGCAGGGCACCCACAGCAGCTTGCCCAGGAGCACAATGCCCAGGGGTGGCTTGGAATCTCTCCAGACAAGGAGACTCCACAACCTCTCTGGGCAGCCTGCTCCAGGCCTCCAGCACCCTCACACCAAACAAGTGTCTCCTCCTGTTCAGATGGAACCTCCTAGGTTCAAATTTGTGCCCACTGCCCAGAGGGAGGCTGGACCCCAGAAAACAATAAAAAATGGGTTAAAAGCAGGAAGATTTTTTAAAAAACTAAGAAAGTCTCTTGGTGTTTTCCTCCTCACAGCTCATGAGACTTTGAAGATGCCTCCAACTCCCACCCACAAGCCTTTCCCCACACTTGCAAGAGCCAGAAACACCTTTTTAATCCTCATTTCCACACCTCCCAGAGATGGACATTTCTCACAAGGCCCCAAAGACCCCCAGCAGCAGCAGGAGCTGACACACCAGTGAGGGCAGAGCCACAGTGGCTGCAGATCCTGGGTGTGTGGAGAGTGGCTCCAAAGATGCCCCTTGATGACTGGAGCTGGGCACAGCCTGGCTGACACAACAGATGGGGAATCTGGCATCAGCAGAGATGCTGCCCAGACCCATGGGAAGTGTGGAAAGCCAAGCTGCTGCCATCCCATTGCCATGGGCAGGGAGATGCCAGGTGAAGGGGACAACCCCAAAGCAGCCCCTAGCCAGGGACAGCAAACACAGCCATGGGAGAGGTCATGTGCAGAGGGAGCAAAGATCCAAATCTTTGGTTTCCACCCCAAAAATACACCCCTGGACCATTTGCAGGCTCCTCCTGGGATGGGGGTGATGTGGAGTTGCCCCTCACCACAGCAGTGACACTGCTCAGAGGCAGCCTCAGCCATTCAGTGTCCCTGTCCTCATCACGCTGTTAAAAACCCTCCCCACAGCAGCAGAGTCCCATGTTCCCTGGCCCCAGGTGTCACCCAGAGCCATGCAGCATCCTGCCCCATGGTGCTGAGGACCAGCCCAGCTCAATGCNCCAGGCAGTGCTTCAGTCCCCTCATCATCCTCACAGCCCTCCCTTGGACTCTCTCCAGCAGATCCCTGTCCCTCTTCAACTGGGGAGCCCAAAACTGAAGGCAGTACTCAAGATGAGGTCTCAGCAGGGCAGAGTAGAGGGTGAGGAGAATCTCCCTTGATCTGCTGGACACACTCTCCTTAATGCACCCCAGGACCCCACTGGCCCTCCTGGCCACAAGGGCACATTGCTGTGCCATGGATGTTCTCCACCAGCACTCTCAGGTCCCTCTCCAGGGCACAGCAGTGCCCTGCCCACACAGCCAAGGACAAGTCAGCCTAAACCACTGCAGGAGTTAACCCAGGAGAAGCTCTGTGGTCCAGGAGCAGAGGGTGGGTTGGGGACAGAGGTCCCCAAGGACACCAGGGGATGAGCATGGCCCTGTCAGGGAGCAGGACTCACCGTGGGGCAGGTCAGCTGTCAGGTGTGGCATCATGTAGCTGCGGATCAGCTCCCACTCGAAGTCATCGTCCTCACCCTGGCTGTACTCACACTGGCTCGGGTCAGTGTCCTCCTCAAAGGTGCAGCCAGCTGTGGAGACACAGACCCAGAGAAACACAGAATGGTTTAGCTTGGAAGGGACCTCAAAGATCCAACCTCCTGCCATAGGCAGGGACACACCTCCCACTAGAACAGGTTGCTCAAGGACTCATCCAACCTGGTCCTGAACATCTCCAGGGAGGTTGTGGAGCACAGAAGCACAGAATGGAATCTTTGATCACCTTGGGTGATTCTGTGCACCACATCCTCCCTGGGCAGCCTGTGCCAGTGTCTCACCATCCTCACTCCAAAGAACTTCTAACATCCAGTTTCAATCTCCTCTCTGCCAGTTTAAACCCATTCCTCCTCCTCCTCTCATTACA
>WBNM01010873.1:0-16652 GCA_013399055.1 Ramphastos sulfuratus | reverse complement strand
CAGTGAGGGTGGTGAGACACTGGCAAAGGTTGCCCAGGGAGGTTGTGGCTGCTCCCTCCCTGGAGGTGTTCAAGGCCAGGTTGGATGAGGCCTTGGGTGACCTGTGCTAGTGGGAGGTGTCCCTGCCTATGGCAGGGAGTTGGAACTGGCTGATCCTTGAGGTCCCTTCCAACCTTCCCATTCTATGATCCTATGATTCTACTACTGTGGCATTGGAGCACAGTTTAACCCCACCATGGAGTTAAACATCAGGTGAACCTAATTGTTATTAGAAATAAAGCAAAAGATAGGGGTTGGCTTAACCAACCACAGATTCGCCAGGCTGATGGGCACCAGTGCCGCTCAGCATCCCTCCGGGGTACCACTGCCACCCAGCATCCTCATCCCTGAGGATGGAAAAGAGGAAAGCCAGGGAAGGAGAGAGGAGGAATGAAAGGTTTGCAAAGCAGAGGGAGGAAAAGAAAGCCCAACCAGGAGAGTACAATGGCTGCTGCCTCATTAAATCTCTGTGGCCACCAAGGAACGTGGCCGCCTGCCCGCCTGCCGCTCTTTCATCTGCTGCGTCCAGGCTCCTCTCACTTCAAAGTTAATTACACACTTAAACCTTTGCTGTTTAACCTCCTGCACCGTGGGACACACTCCACAGGCTTTTCTTTTCTTTCCCTGAGCAGCCTTGAAAAGGTTCCAGTGCTAAAGGGTGACCCAGGCAGCATGCGGGATGGGATCGGCCACTCCGATATCCCACGGAGGGTGGTAACAACACAGCCCAGAGCCTGCAGGGCAGCATCTGGGGGGAGGATGTTGCAAGAGGAACAGAGGAAAAAGTAGGAAGGCTTCTTAAGTGAGGGGTTTCTACTCAAATATTCCAAGTGCAGGCTCCTCCAAGCTATGGCACTCAGGATGGGTGTNGAGTCCCCATCCCTGGAGGGGCTTTAAAACAAAGGAAAAAAGGTGGTTTGAGAGGTTTCTCAGGGAGAGCAGAGCAGCTCAGCATCCTCCCTGGGTACCGCTGCCACCCAGTATCCCCAGTCCAGGTACCACTGCCACCTTCATGGCACCACAGTGTGCCCAAGCCAAAGGGACAAGTGCTAACATGAGGGTTAAACACCACATGGACCACGATTTTTCTTTTTTTTCCTCTCTTTTGAAAAAAAAGAGATGGTTTGAGAGGTTTTCCAGGGAGATGGGTACCAGTGCTGCTCAGCCTTCCCCCTGGGTGCCACCCAGCATCCCTCCTGGACNAAAAAAAAAATCACAACATTTCACTCTCATCTTGGCTGGATTAGCCCCACAGACATCTCTGGGGTGCAGCACCCTGGGGCCAGCACCCCACACTGCAGGAACTGGCCAGGAAAGCTTAAACAAGTGACTTTCTGGAGTCAGGATGAATTTTGCATCCCTGTTTTTCCTCCAGCACCTCCTGCCACTCATCCCAAGTAATGAGCAGGAAATGAGGATTCAGGTGCCCATAGGACACATCACCTCAGCAGCCAGGCATGCAGATACCCTGTGCAGCAAGACAGGGCTACAGCCCATACCCATCAACATCCCAACACATCATACAATCATAGAATCATAGAATGGGAAGGTTGGAAGGGACCTCAAGGATCATCTAGTTCCAACCCCTGCCATAGGCAGGGACACCTCCCACTAGCACAGGTCACTCAAGACCTCATCCAACCTGGCCTTGAACACCTCCAGGGAGGGAGCAGCCACAACCTCCCTGGGCAACCTGTGCCAGTGTCTCACCACCCTCACTGCAAACAGCTTCCTCCTAACATCCACTTTCAATCTCCCCGCTGCCACTTCAAACCCATTGCCCCTTGTCCGGGCATTCCCAGACCTTGTCAATAGTCCTTCCCCAGCCTTCCGGCAGCCCCCTTCAGATCCTGGAAGGCCACTCCAAGGTCTCCTGGAAGCCTTCACATCAAGATGGGGCAGGCAGTGAGCAGAATTCCTCTCTCCCAAATCCAGAGTTCTCACTGATTCCTGGGAGCAGGGATGGAGCCAGAGGCCACACAGTCACACAGCCCTGGATTATCAGACCCCAGACCTCTCCTCTCCAATGCATGAGAAAGATGCTCCTCTTGTGCACTGAAGCATCAAGTTCTTCCCAGAAGATAATTAGGGTAATTGGTTCATGCCACCACTGCTGCAAATGGGGCAGCTGAGGCACAGAGGCCATTTGGTGCAGTCTCATAACACCAACAGCCCAGAATTGTCCCCTGGGAGGATGGAAGGATGGGGAGCTGGGAAACTGGGGTGTGTGCTGGGCTGCAGAACCTGCTCCAGCAGATGCCAGCACGATGCCATCCCTTCCTCAGCACCCCACAGAGCCCAGGCAGCCTCCCACCTCCTGCCTGCTGTTTGAAGGCAATTTCCTCAGCAGGCTCCAATGGGAGCAAGCCCTGGGAAGGAAATGCTGGGAGCTGCTTTCCTCTGGGTGCCAGCAGACATGAGGGACAGGGAGCATGTTCTGAGGTTCATCTATAGTTATCCTTCTCATCCAGCAGCATCTCTTATGTACCTTCTGGTGGCCTTTCAGTGCTTAAAGGAGCTGATCAGAAACCTGGGGACACTCTCGAGCAGGGCCTGTTGTGACAGGACAAGGGGTGATGGTTTGAACTAAAAGAGGGAGATTCAGAGTGGAGAGAAGAGAGAAATGTTTGACACTGAGGGTGGTGAGAGCCTGCCCCAGGTTGCCCAGAGAGGTAGGAGATATCCCACCCAGGGAACTATTCCAGATGAGGCTGTTTGGGGCTCTGAGCAACCTGCTCTAGGTGCAGAGGGTTTGGACTAGATGAGCTTCAAAGATCCCTTGAACCCAAACCAGTCTGGGATTCTGTGTGTAAAAGATAAGGGATCAGAAATTCCATTTCTATCTTGGGGGGTGGCTCAGACTCCTCATGGGATGATGCTACAGGGGACCAGGGGGACAAAGCACTGAGGGATCCAGCTCAGCAGGAAAAGCAAGAAGCAGAGTGGGTCCCTGCATCACAGCATCTCACCACCTCACTGCAGTGGACACCAGCAGCACCACAGCCAACCCCAAGCACCTCAGGAAGGATTAGTCCCAGGTCCCTTTGGTGCTGATCCTGCCAAGAGCTGCTTTGCAGGGTGGGAGGGAAGGGAAGCTGCAGTTTGCAGCAGGATGTGCCTCAAGGAAGAACTTGGACTGGCAGGATAAATTATTCCCCTTTTAGATGCACGTTTGAAGAGTGGATTCAGTTTTGAGCCACTTGCTCCAGGAAAAGCATTGAGTGGGTCCAGCTGAAACTAAAAGTTTAGGTCCACTTCCCCACCCCAAGTCTCAACAGCAGGAAAACCTCTTCTAGTCCTGGCCATGGGGAGCTAAATCCTCAAGCTTCACTTTGCCCACTCAAAGGACCTTAGGGCACAAGCACATAGAGGTACCCACAAATGTTTTTGTGCATGAACACAAACTAGAGATGGCAACCACCCCCAACCCTGCTCCTTGCTATTCCCCACTTCCACAAACCAGAATAATTTTCAAAGAACATTCCTGATTTCCTGGCCCTGATAAAAGCTGATTAGAAGAATATGGAAAGCAGCTCCATTAAAATTCTCACCAGCAGTTTGTTTTTGCTTCTCCCAAATCATTTTAAATATTGCATTTAATAGAAAGGGGGAGGGGAAAAAAAAAAAAAAAAAGAAAAAAAAAAAAGGAAGGGGAAGGGGAAAAAAAAAAAAAAAGGGAATTTGCTCAGCTGTAAGAAACATCAATTTGCAACTTGAAGCCTTGTACATTAGCCAGAGAAGCTAATGTGTAAACATTAGCAGCTCCAGTAACACACAGGGCTTGGCCAATGCAATTCCAGGGAGAGAGCAGCCAGATATTAAGACAGAGGATTTGCATAATAAGTCACTTATGTCTGATAACCTCAGTGTTTGGAAAGCACAGGACTAGGAGAACAAAAAAACCATCTCCCAGAGACTACAGAAGGAATGCATCTCAGTTGGGGTTGGGTTTTTATTTGGTCTGTTAAAGGCCCTTTATGGTTTTTACCTGCAGGTCTCCACAGAATTGTTTGGGTTGGAAAAGTCCAACCATCAACACAGCTCCACCATGGCCACTAAACCTTCTCCCAGAGTGCCATATCCACACATTACTGCAAAACCTCCAGGGATGGAGACTCCACCACTGCCCTGGGCAGCCTCTTCCAGGGCTTGACAGCCCTTTTGGAAATGAAATTTCTTCTAATGTTCAACCTAAACCTCCCCTGGTGCAACTTGAGGCCATTTCCTCTCATCCTATCACTTGTTACTAGGGAGACCAACCCCTACCTGGCTTCAATCTCCTTTCAGGGAGCTGTAGAGTGCAATGAGGTCTCACTTCAGCCTCCTTTTCTCCAGGCTAAACACTCCCAGCTCCCTCAGCTGCTCCTCACCAGTCCTGTTCTCCAGACCCTTCACCAGCTTCATTGCCTTTCTCTGGACCCACTCAATACCTTTCCTGTGGCCCAAAACTGAATCCATTCTTCAAACGTGCATTTAAAAGGGGAATCATTCACCCTGCCAGTCCAAGTCCTTCCTTGGGGCACATTTTGCTGCCAACTACAGCTCCCTTTCCCTCCCACCCTGCAAAGCAGCTCCTGGTAGGATGAGCACCAAAGGGACCAGGGTGCTGCATCACCCCAGTGTGGGTACAACCATTGCAGTCCCTCAGCGGCTTTGCAGTGATGCTGTGGGGCACAACCTGGGATGTTTTAGTGTATTTAACAACCCATCCAAGCCTTGTCCCTGCACAGTGCCTGGATCCAGCCAGCACTGCTCCCAGGGAAAGGACCAGCATCATTCCTCCCTTATTTATACCCAGGGAGGGAGAGGTCTTGCAGCACAGGAACACCCTCAAGCTCCCTGGCCAGGAGGCCACTAACCTGCAACACAAGTGTTTTAATAATGAACCATCACTTAATTAACATAGTCAGGGCTGCCTCCTGGACTCCAGAGGAAGGCAGAACAAGGCAGGTCCCTGGAAACCTCCATCCTGCCACTATTGATCGCTCGCTGTGCAATTACAGCTCCTGGGTTATGGAACTGGCTCCTTGAGGGGGAGCAGGGGGGAAAGGCACAAAAATGAGATTGAAAAAAAGGAGGGAGAAAAAAGCTCATTTCTCCCCTCCCCAGCTCCTTTATTACCATCAGGTCCCCAAAGCCCTGCTGAAGGCAATCCACCCTGCGTGCCCATGGACACAGAGAGACCAGCACTGTGAGCCCCGGGGGTGCAATGCTGCTTTTGGGGAGTCCCTGAGGAGATGGAGATGCTCCCTTGGCTGGAGAAGCAGCTGCCCCCCAGGACACAGCTCAGGAGGGGCTCCAACACCAGAAATCATGGGAATGGCTGAGTTCCTGAGCCAGTCCCACTGTGCAGGGCATAAGGATGGGTGAAACCTTCAGTCTCTCCCCCAGGCTCTCTCCCTGTGGGTCCCACTTCTGGGCAGTGAGGGGTGTGGGAGCCAAGCATGCCCAGGGGTCACCCTCCCGTGATGCAGCATGTGCCAGCACTGCTGGCCTTAGAGACACAGCTCAGAGAGGTTATTTATGGCCTTTCCAAGAGCAGAGCAGAGCTGACTGTGCTGCCATAGAGCCCTTGCATGGCAGGACCAGCCAGTGACAGGGCCACAAGGTCCCCACCATGCCCAGCATCCACTTCTCAGCCCTTGGGAAAAATAAGAGTGAGAGGAAGAGGAGCAGGGAGGAAGGTCAGGGCAGAGCAGCAGCAGATCTGTGTGTAATGTAAAATCCAGGCTGATGTCAGCCTCCTCCCATTGCACCGGGGGAAGCAACGTGGGAAGACTGACAGCAAGGTTTGAAGGTGGTGACGTGGGCAAATCAATCACCAGGCTGCCAGCACTGGAGAGAGAGAGGCTCAGCCAAACTCTCTGCTGGTAAATGGGGGGGAAACAGCATCAGCCAGGAGGCTAAAGGCACCAGAAGCCTCTGTAGGGTAATAAAAAGGAGTCCTGTGCACAGAGGGTGATGCCCAATGGCAGCACAAGGGGCAATGGTGGAAGCTGAGGCATAGGAAGTTTCATGTAAAAGTGAGGAGCAATTTTTTCACTGTGAGGGTGACAGAGCACTGGAACAGGCTGCCCAGGGGAGTTGTGGAGTCTCCCTCTCTGGAGATATTCAAAACCTGCCCAGATGTGTTCCTGTGTGATCTGGTATAGGTGATCCTGCTCTGCAGGGGGGTTGGACTGGATGAGCTTTGGAGGTGCCCTCCAGCCCCTGACATTCTGTGATTCTGTGATATTCAGGCACTGGAAAGTGTGCTGGAGCAAGCCAGGCAAAGTTTAGGATACAACCCTCCCAGAAAAAAAATCAAATCCATCAGCAGATGTGCTTTTACCAGTCCCCAAGTTGGGCTCAGCCACTCCTGGCCAGTGCTGGCTTGTGCATGTATGCATCCATCCATCCATGCATGCATCCATCCATCCACCTGCCCACATCCATCCATCCACCTGCCCACATCCATCCATCCACCTGCCCACATCCATCCAATCCAACCCTGAAAAATCCAGCAGCTCCAGCAAACTCCTCTCAAGGTCTCCACCAGCACCACCCAGCGCTCCCAGAGGTTCATTTAACCAGAGAGATCATTTCCTCAGGTCCCCAGGTGCAGGTCTAAGAGCAGCCAGCACTTGGGGAGGGTAGGTTGTAAATCCAGAGTCACAGCAGCCTGCAGCTGCCTTTCCTCAACAGCTTATTTATTGCTTTCAATACCTGCCCTCCGCCGCCGGCGGCTGCCAGGCTGGGCTCGCTCTGCAACAGGCAAAGAAACCCAGCACATCCCTTTCCTTTCTCTGGGAAGCTGCTCCAAGTCCCTCCCTGCTGCCTGGATTTTCATAGGGTCTATAAAAACCTCAGTTGAGATGCAGGCAGCTCCCCCAACCCTGCCCCTCTCCAGCTCCAAGGGTGAGCAGGCAGGAGCACCACAGGGCTGAGACCTGGTAGAGTCAGTGCATGGAGCACAGGGTTTGAACCCACATCCAGCACCAGAACCCTGAGCTTGGTCACACAAGATGAACCCACAGCTGGCAGCAGGGATGCAGGATGGATTCATGGATGCAGGATAGATCCATGAATGGTGCTGGCCAGAAGGAATGTAGGATGGAAACATCGATGGTGCTGGCAGCAGGGATGCAGGATGGAAACACTGATGGTGCTGGCCAGAAGGAATGCAGAAGGGATCCATGGATGGTGCTGGCAGCAGGGATGCAGGATGGAAACACTGATGGTGCTGGCAGCAGGGATGCAGAATGGATCCATGGATGCAGGATGGAAACACTGATGGTGCTGGCCAGAAGGAATGCAGGATGGAAACACTGATGGTGCTGGCAGCTTGGATGCAGGATGGATTCACAGCCAGCACTAACAGAGTGCAGAATGGGTTCACAGACAGCCCATGAAGCATCCCAGCTCCTTCCTTCTCTCTTCCTGTGTTGTTCTCATGCATGAACCCCAACCCCACCCCAGCACCCTAATCCCCCTATCCTCATCCTGCCAGGATGCCCCTCTCTCTGTCTGCCATTCGGATGTTGCCCTCCCTGTGAGCCTGAAGAACCCCCCCAGAACTGGATTTTCTGCAGACCCCTGGGATGCAGGTCCCACTCACACCACATTCCCCAGGGAAAGGCTCAGGACCCTCCATACAGCTCCAGGGAAAGGGAAACAGCTGCCAGGCAGAGAGCAGTGCCACACACTGGGCAGAGGGACTCACCTGCAGCATGCTCTGCAGAAGCCCCCCAAAATCACACTCCCCCCACAGCAGCTCTCAGCACAGCAGATCCCACTGCTCCAGGCTGTACTGTGTCCAGTTGTGGGTTCCCCAGTTTAAGAAGGACATAGAACTACTGGAAAGAGTCCAACAGAGGCCACTAAGATGCTGAGGGGCCTGGAGCATCTCTGTGAGCAGGAAAGGCTGAGAGCCCTGGGGCTGGTGAGCCTGGAGAAGAGCAGCCCCAGAGGGGATCTGAGCAATGCTGAGCAAGAGCTAAAGGACAAGAGGAAAGAGCAGGACTCTCCTCAGTGGTATCCACTGGCAGGACAAGGGGTAAGAGGCACAAACTGGGACCTAGAATCTGCACTTTGAAGGTCCTGGAGCAGGCTGCCCAGAGAGGTTGTAGAGTCTCCCTTCTCCAGAGAGATTCCAAACACACCTGGACATTGTGATCCTGTGTCATTTACCTGAAGTGGAACTTACTCTAGCCAGGGGCTGGACTAGATCTTCAGTGTCCTTTCCAAACCTCACCAAGCTGGGATTCTGCAAGACCCCTGCAACCCCTCCCTGCAAGCAGCTCCCAACCCGAAATGCGATCCAAGCAGCAGAGCTGAGCCATCCCACAGGAAGAAAGCAGGAAGCAGTCCCTTGCACTGAGAAATCCTGTGTGGAGCTGGGCATGGTGAGCAGCACCTCCCCAGACAGGGGCCCAGGTGAGCTACTAAATACAGAGTTCAGCTAATGAGGAAAGAACCAGCCCAAGGAGGAGGTGTGCTGCTTGGGGCTGATATTGTTATAATCCATGGCAAGCAGCTGACTGCTGGCTGCAGAAAATCAATGGATGTTAGCACTCAGCAGACAGCTGAGGATACAGTAAAAAACAAGCAGAAACAGAAGAGTCCCTGGGAAAAGACCTGGCTGGGCAGTGGTCAAACCTGCACCATGTCCCCATCCTCACGAGGAGAGACCAGAGCCTGCCCCAGCCCCGGAGGGCTTCAACAGTCACTCCTGAGCTGCCCCTTCCCCAAAAGCCCATTGGAATGCTCCACACCCACCTCCAACGGGTATGGAGGTAGGTGCCCCATTGCCACTGCAAGCACAGCCCCACATGGGCCAGTGGTGACCAGGGACCACCCAGCTCTGCTCCTTCCACCAGCCCAGCTGCAGCTCCCAGGGACGGTGCTCAGAGCATTTCCTCTGCTAATTACAGAACGTGAATGTGCCTCTGCCGGCAGGCAGCTCCGGAGCAGAGCCCTGCCTAGGGGGGTTGGAGGTTTACATGACCTGGCACCTGGCACTCAAGGATGTGTGGGGCTGCCCAACCCCATGACAAGTCCTCGTGGCCGTGGGTGGGCTGCCAGCAGCAGCAGAAAGGCTTCAGGAGACATCATCCTTTGGTGGATCTGTCCAGACTTGCTCCCTGGGTTTGGAAATGTTGCTGTTGAAGCCTCCACCATCACAGCTCAAATTTCAAGGGGAACTGTGGCACCAAGGCCATGCAGCACGGTTCAGGACTGCCCCTCGAGGAGACCTGCAGAGCATCTCCAAATCCACAGCACCTCCAGTGACGCCTCCAAATCCATCCAAGCAAGAAGATGCACTTTGTCCATAGTCCAACCCTCCACAAGCAAGCAGGCTCCATGCTCCATCCCCTCCAGCCCACTGGAGAGAAAAACATTTCCACAGCTCCTGTAGGACAGCAGGAAGACCTCCGGGCAATGTCCCCAAGCCCCCAGCACTGGGGGAGGGCTCAGCTGCAGCAGGAATGTTTCATTTCCTCTTCCAGAGCAGCCTCTGCTCACCTCCTAGTGACATTGTCCTCTGGGTGACATCCTCCTCCCGGTGACCCATCCAGCAGCTGATGGTCTGATCGCTGGGTGAAGCTCGCTGGACCAGAGCAGTGCTGGCTCCTCAGCTGGGTTAATTGGGTTAATTATGCTGAAGGTCTCCGCAGGAAGCAGCTCGACAGGCTCAGCTGCCCAGGGGCTGCCAGGGCTCATCTCCACGTCCACGGGGACAATGGCCTCGTTAAGACACATCAGGTCATCAGTGTCCCTGTCCCCTCGTCCTGTCCTGGGAGAGCTTGGAGCACCCCCAGTCAGCCACTGCATCCCATGATCCTGATCAACTTAACGATGTCAAGGAAGCTCTGGTCCACAGCAGCAGTTCAGGAACTCAAAGCAGTTTTCTGGATTATCTACAGAGCTCCCCAGAGCAAGGGGGTCCCCAGCACCCAGTGGGCACCACGCTGGGGCAGAGCCCAGAACAGCCTCAGAGAGAGAAGAGATGGATCCTCTGGCAGCTTCATGAAGCCAAGGAGGGGCAGCATCAGCACAGTGATCCCATTTGGGGTGATTCTCCAGTATTTTTCAAGGCAAATCAAAACAAACCAACCCAAAAAAACCAACAGTGTATGACCAAGATAATCAGAGTTGCTCTGGCTGCAGCACATTACAGTCCCAGCTGCAGTAGGCTGCTGTGCTCTGCTCCCTGCTGCATCCCTGTCTGGCATGGGGGGGGGCTTCTTCTCATGGGCAGAGGTCCCCCCAGTGTGGGCAGGTAAGTGGGAGTGCAGTGGATGCAGAGCAAGCAGCAATGAGACAATCCAGTAGCACCACACACACACAGCCCCCCTCACCCCCGAGCTGGAACCACCAGACCCAGTGCAGGATGCTGGGGAGGGGAAGCCAGGGGCAGGACCCACCAAGCCTCACCCAGCTCCTATTTCCTCAACATCTGGAGCACTTCTGTGGACAGAAAGGTGAGGAAACAACAAATGTATGGCCAAAGGCAGTCAGGAGGCTCCCTCCAGCTGCGAGTTTGCCAGGTATGAAGCAGGGCTGGGGGGGGGTCATGCACTAGGACTCCACAGCCCTACAAACCCCTAAATGGCAGAAGCATCACCCTCCCTGTGCTGCCACTGCAGTTCTGCCTCTGCTCCAGAGCAAGCACTTGCTCTGGCACCCCAGTGGCTGGGCACCTTGGTCACCAACAAGGGGGGAGCAGAAGCTGTGCTATTCTGCAACAATAGAGCCACAGCACTAGAGTCTGGGGTCTGACATGGGGGGGACAGAAGATGGGGGGACAGCCCCATCCTGGCTCAAAGCCTGCAGCTGCCATGATCCACATTTGGATTCACTCCAGGTGGAACAAAGTGGGGTGCAAAGCCCATAGGAAACCCATGGGCTACCCCAGGACATCTGTGTGTCTTCTCTGCCAGCACCCAGGCACAGGTGGGTGCTGCAGACCAGGGCTGTGACACCCCAGGCAGGACCTGGAGGAGCAGGAAAGGGGCCAGGGGATGAGCCAGCTCAAAGAGTACCTGGTGTGTGACCCCCTCCACCTCAGTGCCAGCAGCAGCTTGGGGGGACAAGGCTGCCCCAACAAGCAGAAGCTCTGCCTTTGCTTCCCAGCAGCTGGAGCAGAGCTGGACTTTGGCTCTCAATCACAAAAATCACACAGAATCACAGAATGTCACGGGCCGGAAGGGACCTCCAAAGCTTATCCACTCCAATCCCCCTGCAGAGCAGGGATGACACAGGAACACATCCAGGCAGGTTTTGAACATCTCCAGAGAGGGAGACTCCACAACTCCCCTGGGCAGCCTGTTCCAGGGTTCTGTCACCAGGCAGAGAATGTAGAAAAAGCTGCTCCCAGGACCAGGAAAGAAAACAGCTCCGGGAACACGCTGGGAAGTCCCTCCGGCACCCACCAGCTCCACAGCCCTCCTCTTCCTCCCCAAAATACCCTTCATCCAGTCAGGAAGAGTAGGTCCCACGTCTCCAGGACCCCTCCAGCTGGCATCCCCCTCCCTCACATCCCATCACCCATCCGCATCCATCCCGGCGCAGGGAAAACCAGCGGCAGCCTCTGCCAGGCCACCTGCAGCGGAAAGCAAAAAGCTCCATCGCCAGGGCTTCTTTATTTTTAAGGCTGCCAACAAGGAGGCAATTAGCTCGGGGGGGTGCTAATTGCTGGGAACCCTCCTTGCCTGGAAGGGAAAAACCTCAGTTTCCCCAAGTTCAAGGTGAGAGTCTCCAGCCTGGAACGGGAAAGCAGGACGCGAGGAATGCTGCAAAGCAAAAGCAAATCCCAAGCTGTCGTTGGGGAGGAGGTTTGGGAATCTTGACATTTAATCACGCAGTAACTAAAGGTTCCCAGACATGTCTAATAAGACAATTATAGTGCATGTTAATAATAGATTATTAAAAAGCTTATTTATGGAGGTTTAAGCAGGCAGATGGCAGGGCTGTGTCGATAAAGCTCTCCAGAGCCTGCGCTACCTCCCAGCTCCGAGCATGCAGCAGGGATTTACCTGCCTCTGCCTCACCAACCCCTCATCTTAACCCTTCCATGACTTGCCCAAAGCAAAGCAGCAAGTCCCTCGGGGGGGCTTGCAGCCAGGAGAGGATTTTTATGGGGTGTTTTGGAGTGCTCAAGACTCTTGGCCCCGCTGCAGAGGTTGCATGCAATGGAAAAGCTCCATCCCGGGTGCAGTCAGGGGAAAAAACAACATCACCGGGGAGCAGGGACGTTGTCACAGCTAGGGCAGGGGTCTAAGCTACCAACAAGCATCTGTCTTTGTCTGCAAGGAGGTGTCCTGCTTCCCCCTGGAGGTCCTGTTCCAGTTGGGCTCTACTCTGGGAAAGCTCCCAGGGAAGCTGGAATGGGGCTGGTTTGTCTCAGTTTGGAAAACAAAAGGAAAAATGTACAGTGCTGGCCAGGAGGTGACTCACCAGGAACACTGTTCCCGAAGCCAGGGCAGGTCCAAGCACCCAGAGGAAAACAAACAACCATAAAACAGGAGTTTTGGAGCAAGGAGAAGAGGGTAAAGTGAAGCAAATGCAATTGCAAATCTCAGCGGAGGGAAAACCAGGCACTGCCACCCTCCACCGCAGAGCTGCGGAGACAGAGCCAGAGGGACAGGTCCAGCCAGGAGCATCGACATCGCTTGGAGCGCTCTGCTTCACCCCCGCAGAAGGTGAAGATCCACCCTGCTCCAGCACATGGAGAGGGGACACTGGAGAGCCAGGGGCCTGGGAGTAGGAAATCTCTGCCCTGACCGTGCTTGGGCACGTCAACAGGATTTTCTGGAGCAGCATCCCAGCACAGGAGCCTGGAGGGTGTTTGCACTGTCTGAGAGCTCCAGGAAAGGACATGGCACTCCTAGGGCATTAAAAACACACAGGTAGGAGCAAGCAAGAGAAAGATTCTTCCCTGGCACGACAGAACAGGCAAGGGAGGGGAATAAAATCCAAGCCTGAAATGAGCTGGCAAGGAAAAGGCAAAGCTGTTGAACATGTTATGCATTTGGTGAAGATGAGGTGAGGAGAAAAAGATCCCCTGGCACAGGAGAGGCCACCACAGGCAGGGAAATAACTCTGGGTAAAGAGCAGGATCAGCACCCAGACAGCACAAAACACTGACCCGGTCCCCAGCAGCACCAGAGGACAGTCCCCAGCTCCTGACCCCCCACCTAGCCCTGTGCTGGGATGACAGATGCAGCATCCCCTTCCCTGCCCCTTCTCCGAGCATCCCCCCTGAGACCCCACTGATGGGGACGCTGCGGTTAACGGCCGGGGGACGCCAGGCAGTTTTGTTCCGCTCCCCGACCCCAATCCCAGCCTTGGGGACAGCGTCTGCTCAGCGGTTCCCATTCACTCCGCCGAGACAACAGAGCCACCGCGGGGTCAGGGTCACCCGTGCGACCTCCTGCCAGTCTGCGAGGGGGGAGAGGGAGCGACAAGTCCCTTGGGTGGCCCCAGCCCTCCTGCCTGGCCCCCAGCGAAGGGTTCAACCAACACAACAAGCCGCAACCCCTCACGAAGCTTCCCCCAAAGCAATCCTGGCGCCATCGGAGATGCCACTAACCCGTCTGGGGCTCCTTGGTGGCACTAAGCTCCTAAGTGGAAGCCGCAAACCCAAATATTTTCTTTGCTGGATCGCTGCTGACAGCCAAGCCCAAGTGCAAACAGCTTCCGCATCATCATGGCAGGAGTGCCACGCAGCGCTGGCAGCTGCCGCCGTGTCCCCGCGGCGTGTCCCCACCGCTGGGAAACAGCCCTGGAGCACGGCGGGGACACGGGGGTACACCTGGAGGACAACTCACCGCTGAAGTTCTGGGGGGGTATGGGTAAAACACAGGAGCAGAGCTGCTCCCTGTCCTAGCACAAGAAGGCAAAAGGAGGAAAGAGCTGAGTGTGCAAAACCCGGGGCTCCATGAGCCAGCCCGCAGCCCCCCACGATCCAGCCCACTCCCAGCCACAGGCTTTCAGCAAGGGGGAAGGCTCCATGTTTAACTCCAGGAAAGATGGAGCTGGCAAATCCCACCGGTGTGACAACTCGCAAGACCCCATCACAGGCAGCTGACACCACGAGAGCGCAAGGGACCGCTCAGCTCGAAGGCTCGGCAAGAACCTCTCAGCACCACCCTGGTCTCCTCCACGACAAGCCCAGCGCAGACAGGCACCAGCAGCTTAGTCACCGCGAAATCTTCAAGAGCTGCAAAACTTTGTCCGCTCCAGGAAGGAGCAAGCAGCATCCCAAGCCGGTGGGGAGGCTGTGACTGGGGCTCCCAGCTTCTCCCCCAGCTCATGGAGGACTGCTGCTCCCAGCCAAGCTGTGCCTCGTTTTCCCCACTCGTGGAAGGGATCACACTAGGACCCTTCTTTGCAGAGGAACAGCGAGAAACCCACCCATCTTCCAGTCACCCACTGAGATAAGCAGCTGGTCCTGCCCGTCACTGGGTTTGGGGTCTCCGGTGACATGCAGCAGCTTAAAGGTTTTTTTATAGCCTTGCTGCCACACAGCCCCGAACCCGGCAGAGACGAGCCGGGTGATGTCCCCACAGCCAGGCAAATCCCGTCGGCAGGAGGATTCCTGCAAAAACGCAGCCTGCAATGGAGCCGGGGGGGCTGGCAGCAGACCCCTCGTCTCCATCCAAATCCAGCCCCCGCGGCTGCATCACGGAGCTGAGCTTGCTCTGCATCTACCGGGCAAACGCTGGAGTAAACACACCCCTGATTTACACCCCAGTGGGCTCAATCCTGCCCCTTGCAAATGCCATCTTGCAGAAAGGAAGCCTGCGGAGGGGAAAGGGTTTGCTTGCAAGGAGGAGTCTTCTCAAAAAGTCCTCCCTACCCCGGCCCCAGCAGCAGCACCAGGACCCCCACCACTGTCCCTCCAGTCCCCCGCAGCCTGCGGCAGCTCAGCCCTGATGGCAATCAGAGAAAGGCAGACACCCAAGGACTGCTCAGAACCCCTTCTCTGACACCCTGGGGGCTGCACAAGCCCCTTCCTCTGAAGGTGTGGACTCAGAGCCCCTCATCTGGTTGCGTGTCTCAGTTTCCCCCCTGCCTCCTTGCTGTGCCCTAAAGCACAGGGCTGCTTGGGGCACCGATCGGCGTCGCCCCCCACCCCAGTACAGCCCCTTCCAGTTAGCCCAGTAGAATACAAACGCGTTCCCTCCCCATCTACTCCACTTCACATGAGCTACGGAGAGACTCAGCTGCTTCATATCCCCCCCATCCATCCAGCATCTCCGCATCCATCCAGCGTCTCCACATCCAGCCAGCCTTCCATCCGTCGCCCACCCCCTCCGGGGCAGCTGTATTGAGCTTGCTGCTGATGGGTGTCACTATTTAATTTTGGAGAGAAGCCACTACCCGAGAAGAAAAAAAAAGAAGAAATCAATGCACCAACACAGGGACTGCACCCAGGTGAAGGTACAAAAATTCAAGAAGCAGGGGGGGACAAAAAATTAATAATAAAAAAACCCAAATGTTAATGCCCAGAGCATCACCCAGGAGCTGAGGGCTGCAGCACTGGGGCCCCTGCAGAGCAAGGCACCAGCTCCCTCCTCCCGTTGTGCCTCAGTTTCCCTTGGAAAAGGCATTCGCAGCCCCGAGGGACCCCAAAACCACCCATCCCCAGCACTGAAATCCTGCTCCTGCCTCCTCCGAGAGAGGTGGGGAATGAGTCGTCTGTTGTTGTTCCCCCCCCCCCCCCGCCAAATCTCGCCCCTGCCTTCAGTCCCTGCTTGCAGGGTCGAGCCATCCTCCTTCCCTAGGGGGTAGGGATAGAGCTCAGCGCTGAAGTGCTTACAGGAACGGCAGAAAAAAAGAGCTAAAAATCAGTAAAATAAGTTAAATATATAGAGAGCTATATAACGGAATCTGTGTGGGTGAAACTCTAATTACAGCCCTGTGACGGGGGCCGCTGCAACCGGAGAACGGCCCCGGTCACCACCTGTTCCTCCCGAAGGGTCTTCGAACCCCCCCGGACCCGGACCCACCGGGAGATTGCAAATCAAGAACTCGGATCCGCCGAGTTCTTCAGCCGGGGCTGCAGCGGGGCTGCACCGCCTTCTGCCCGGCCGAGCCGCCGACGGCGCTCCCCGGTCTGCCCGGTCCCCCGGTCGCTTCTCGCCCGAGCCACTTAAACCCTGGCAGGGCTCCTCTCTGCAAACGAAGTCGCCGCCGCCGCCACCACCGGGATTAAGTTTTCCTTCCCGGGGATGCAGTGGGAGGGGAGGACGGAGGTAGCCCCGATACCGAGGAGCGATGCCGTGCGTGAGATGAGCTCCAGCCGTGCAGACGCGGGGTACGAGGATCCAGCGGGCTTTGAGCGCTCCGGTAAGCTCCGGCCACCGGCGTTCCTAACTTCGACGGTCTCAACGGAGGAAATCTCGGCGGCGGCGGGACAGGCAGGAGCCACCAAACACACCGGAGACTCTCGGAGCCCTCTCTGCCCCACCACCGGTGCAAACCCCACAAAGCAATAAACCGAGCACACACACACTCCCCTCCTTTACCCGTTCTTACCGGCGGGTGTCTCGGTGTCCAACGCGTAAACCCGGAGGGCGAGAGCGAGCAGCAGCGCCCGGGCGCTTCGCATGGTGCGATCGGGGCGG
>WBNM01010872.1:59660-107360 GCA_013399055.1 Ramphastos sulfuratus | reverse complement strand
GGGGCGATGGTTCGGGGGCGTTGGTGGGGGGGTGGGCGAGGAGGGAAGGGGGGGGGGGTTTTGAGGGGGGGGGGGCAAGGAGCGGCGGGTGTACGGCTGCAGTAGGGTGCCCGGTTGTACGGAGGGGTCCTGCTTGTACCGATGGCTCCCGGTTGTACGGTGGTCCGCGATTGAGGAGAGGGCCCAGGCTACAGGAGGGTCGTGGGTTGCGCGGGGGTCCCCGTTGCAGGGGGGCAGGGGGGGATCGCTGCAGAGAGAGCCCGGCGGTAGGAAGGTCTCCGGTTGCAGAACGATCCCGAGTTGCACGGGCGTCCCGGTTGCGCGGCCGTAGCGGGGGTACATGGCTGCGGGGGGGTGTCCGGTTGCAGGGGGGTCCCGGTTGCGCCGGGATCTCCGACTGCAGGGAGGTCTCTTGTTACGGGGGGGTCCCGGTTGCACGGGGGAGGCACGGCTGCAGCGGGGTCCCCGGGTGCAAGAAGGGTCTCCGGTTACACGGGGGTTCCGGTTTCACGGGCAGACGCGGGTGTAGCAGAGCCTCCAGTTGCACAGTGGTATCCGGTTGCGGGGATGGTGGGGGGGGCACAGCTGCAAGGGGGTCCCAGGGTGCGGGGAGGACTCTGGTTGTAAGCAGGTGCAGGATTTGGGGGGGAAGGGGGAGGGGGGTGTTAATCCCTGCCTGCAGGAGGGTCCTCGGCTGTGNGAGAGGGGGGGGGGGGGGGAGCGTGGGGGTGGGGGGGGGGGCGGGGGGGGGGGGGGGGGGGGGGGGGGGGGGAGGGGGGCCGGGGGGGGGGGGGGGGGGGGGGGTGGGGGGCGGGGGGGGGGGGGGGGGGGGGGGGGGGGGGGGGGTGTTAATCCCTGCCTGCAGGAGGGTCCTCGGCTGTGGTGCAGGTATCCCCAGAGGTCCCAGTTTGGAGGGAGGGTTCCCCACAGAACCGAAGCAGGTCCTGGGGGGTCCCCAGCTGCAGAGTGAGTGCTGGGAGCAAGCTGGGGAGGGGGAGAATTGGGGAGGGTGGAGCTGCAGCGCTTAATAGAGCTGAGCCGGGGGGGCGGGAGGTGACACCCAGCCCCCCACCCCCCCCTCCAGCATCCGTACTGAGGGCTTTGTGGGGCAGAGCTGGGGCACAGCATTGTCCCCATGGGCTGGGCACAAAGGCCCTACCCTTTGGGACAGGATCCTGCCCATCCCGTGGGGTCCTCAGTCCCCAAGACTCCCCCCCAGGCCTTCTGCCATGAGCTGCTGTGTCCCACTAGACGTCCTCAAGGGTCAGGGACAGGTTCTGCAGGATGGTGATATGGAAGCCTGGACGAGGCTGTGGCACATGGTACCCGGGTGACACCTAGCAAAGCCACCATCCTCTGAGGTGGGAAGGAGGTGACAGAAGGAGGGATGTGAGCAAGGCATAAGTGGGAGCAAGCAGAAGGGAGAAAAACCCAAAAACGTGTCAAAGAAGGAGAAAAAACCTCCAGCCCTTTCCCAGCCGGGTTGCAGGAGGCAGGCGGTGCGGGGGGGGGAGGAGGCACAAAGAGCTGGCAGCCCTGGTGTCCCCACGGCGGTGCCAGCGGGGATGAAAAGGAGCCTTGTTCAGCGACATCCTCCCCGGCCCTGTTCCTGCAAGGAAAATGTTTTTCCAAAGGTTTGGGCCGAGGCTGGGGAGGGGGCGGAGGGAGCAGCTTTCCGGTGTGAGCCGTGCTTGGGTCACCCAACCCCGGGCTGCATTCCGGGCTGGGAAACTGCCTTGAGTGGGGGGAAAACATGGGAGGTGGGGTAAATGGTACTGGGAATACTGGAGGTGAAGGAAAACTCGGGAGGTGGAGGGAATGACACTGGGAATATTGGGATTTTTCTACCCCAAATCAAGCAGTGAGCAGCCCTGGGATTAGCAGCACTCTGTGATGATGCAGCTCTTCTGCAAGACAAAGCAGCACCCGGTGGGGTGAAAAGGGGGACAAGGGACAACACACAGGTGTTGTTGAGCACTGTGAACCCAGTGGGATGCTCCCAGCCCTGGAATTGGGGCATCTGCCAGCAGCAAAACCCTTCATCTGGGGTCAGTTCATCCCAGGAATGCTGCCAAGGGATGTATCCCATCACTCCCAAGGACACTGAGGTGCTGCAGCATGTCTGGAGAAGAGCAGTGAGGCTGATGAAGAGCGTTGTGAGGAGCAGCTGAGGGAGATGGGGTTGTTTAGTCTTCAGAAGAGGAGGCTGAGGGGAGACCTTATCACCCTCTACAACTACCTCAAAGAAGATTGGAGTGAGGTGGGGGTTGGTCTCTTCTTACATGCACCAAGTGACCGGACCAGAGGGAACAGCCTCAAGTTGCACCAGAGGAGGTTCAGGCTGGACATTAGGAACAATTTCGTCCCAGAAAGGGTTCTCAGGCACTGGAAGAGGCTGCCCAGGGAGGTGCTGGAGTTCATCATCTCTGGAGGTGTTTTAAAAGGTGAGTGGATGTGGTGCTGAGGGATGTGGCTTAGCAGTAGTGGTAGGATTGTGAGCTCTGGCCAAGTGCTTGGACTTCATGACCTCAAAGGTCTCTTCTGACCTCTACAGTTCTATCAGGCTGAGTTATTTATCAAATCCAGCCCTGGGGAAACCAGGAAGGACAAACCCCAGATCTGGCTCTTGGCATACAGGCAAAGGAGTGGAAACACCAACAGGGATCATTCAAAGTCCATGTCAGAGGTGAATTTTTCCTGGGGAAGAGCTTCTCACTGAGTGAATCCCAGTGGATGCTCCCCAGGATGGGAATGGCTTTGTTGGGAATGGCACTTGGGAAAGCCCAGATGGCTGAATCAGAGCTGTAAATGACAGCCTGGCTCACAGGGCCTTCATCCACCACCTTCAGGTCATGGTGGTGTTGGGTGGTGTCTGTGTCTGGGCCAGCCTGGGAGCATGGTCTTGCCCCAGGGACAGTCCTGTCCCCATGGCTCCATGTCTGAGGTGTCATCTACCCTGAACCTCAGCACTGGTGAAACTGGAGCAAAGAGATCTGCTGCTGACAGCCTGGGGACACTGCACTGACCCAGGGACACAGCACAGCCTTGAGGATGCTGCACTAGGGACAGAGCAGGGCCTCAGCAGGGGTCACCCTGAAGCTGCCAGCTTCAAACACTGCCCCTTGCAGTGTCACCCATCCCTGTGCTATGGGGGATGCACAACCTCCATTCCCACTTCCCTCCAGTTACTCCCAGCAAGCCAAATTAGCACCCTGGTGGTGTTTGCTGTCAGTGTGGTGTGTCCCCAGGGTGGTGCTTGGTGTGTGTGTCCCTAAGGCTTTGGGAACAAACTGGGCATGTCATGCACGCCCCAATCAGCATCCAGGACTATTTTGGGGTGCAGGAGAAAGGTGGTGGACACCTCCCTCCAATCCATGCCAGCCCCAAGCCGGGTGCAGATGCGTCCCCATCTGTAGCTGGCACCAGCAGCTCATTGTCCCACGCCAAGCCTGGAGTGATCCTGACAAATCCTCTCCCAGCGGCCTCCAATCCAGTTAAAATAAAGCCCAGGAACGGAATTAAGCTGCTTAGCCACGCGGCAGTGAAGGCAGGAGGGGGCTGGCACCGGGCTGGCTCTGCAGGGTCCCCCCTAGAAAGCCCCAAAATCCTGCTGGCAAAAAGGATGCAGGTCAAGCAGCACCCAAGGGGCAGGCTGTGCACAGGCTGGAGAGGGATGTGGGGATTTTTTTTCCCAGCAGCTTGAACTGAAACATCCCAGTTTAGGGTGGGAAAGCTACTGAGGTGAGGCAGGAGCAGGATGTTTCCTGGATTTGAGGGGGAAACACAGAGCTTTTCAGCCCCACAAGCCTTGCATGGATGCACCTCGCTTCCCACCACCCTTTTACACCCCTACACCATGTTTCCAAACCAACCTCTGTGCAAATCAAAATCAGAAAGAGGCATTTTGCAGCCAGTCCCCAATGCCCTGGTGTGTCCCCATCCTCCTCCATCACCCCACAGCCCAAAGCAGGAGGGGGATATATCCCAACTGCAACCTCCTTCCACAAGCTCTGGGATTCATTTTGTTGCTTAAGGAGCATCATCAAGACACCCTTGCCCTGCCCTGGCACCACCTGGATTTGGCATGAGAGGAACCTGAGAGAGCCATGGGCTCCACAAAGGAGCCTTGTTCCCAGAGAAGGGCTTGCACTGGCCCAGGGCAGGGTGTGGAGGCTACCAGATCCCAGGGGTTCCTTCCATGGGGAAGGGGCTTGAAGCAGTGCCCTGGGATGGCTGAGCTGTAGGCTGCAGGGAAGGGATGCATGGAGGGGATGTAGGTGTGGAGGGGAGGGAGGGAGGGATGAAGTGTATGCATGCATGAAGAGGATGGGAAGGGAAGGGAAGGGGAGGGGGGGGGAGGGGAGGGAGGGGGGGGGGGGGAGAGCGAGAGGGGGGGGGGGGCGGAGGGGAGGCGAGGGGCGGAGGGGGGGGGGGGGAGAGCGAGAGGGGGGGGGGGGCGGAGGGGAGGCGAGGGGCGGAGGGGGGGGGGGGAGGAAGGGTAGGCATGCATGAAGAGGAGGGGAAGGGAGAGGGAAGGGAAGGGAAGGGAGCACTGCTCCCTGCATCTACAGGAGTGGAGCTCTCAGGACCAAGTTCCATCTCATTCCCAGGGTGCAAATCTCATCCTTGATCCTTCCTCAAGCATCTCCTTCCACCCTGAGCAGCTGAGAGGTAGCTCAGCACCCTGCAGGATGAGCCCTTCCCCTGCCCCGTCTGCCCGCTGCAGTCGGTCCCTGAGCTCCTTGCAGGAGCAATCGAGTTAAAATGAAGTAATCACTCTTCAAGTATAGTCATTTGCAGGAAAAATACAGGCCTCACCATGATTGCAAATGGTCTCGACTGAAACTGTCCCTCCCATTCGAATGATAAATGTTTGCAGCTCCAGGGTGTTTGGTGACAACAGCTTCCAAAGGAGCCATTGCAGCCCCACCACAGCGCTGGGGTTCCCCCAGGTAGGGGGTAAAAAGCTCAGGTTTGGGGATTTGAATCTCTTAGAATTCAACAATACTTTGGGGAGGGTTTGGGGTTTGGATTTGTTGGGTTTTTTTTTTCCCCTCGGTTATCACTGTTAAAAGGCACTGAGGGAGAGAGGCTGCCCTGAGCCCTTACCTGGCACCCGCGGGACAATGCTGACCTCACTGATCCCACCCAAACCAGCACCTTCACCCCGACCAGGGCTTTCCACATCACAACGCTTCAATCTGTAACACCACACTTTGCTGCCAGCACACTAAGTCCCCATTTTCCCCCATGAAACCCACAGGGTGTGGGGCTGGCACCTCCTCGGGCATCGCTCTCACTGAGCATCACCTCCCCAGCAGTGCCTGCCGTGGAGCAAACAACAGAACTGCAGGGACACCACCCCCAGCAGCCCACACTCAAGTTAAGCAATTTCCTTACTTAAATTTTTGACTCCTTGAGATTTTCCTCCCCCTTTTTTTTCCCCCTTCACACTAGCCTCTCCCCCTCTTCCCCCTACATCCCTCTTCCCCCTACATCCCTCTTTTTCTTTTCCTTTAGCTCCATCTATTACACCCCCATCCAGTTCTTCATCTCTAATGAGTCTCTGCTATTTTCTCAAATCACCTGCCTTTTGCTGATGCCAAGAACCCTTTTTCTTCCTTAACAGACAAAATAGATTAGCTCATCCCGACGCTCTCCTCCCCGTCCCTCCAGCCCCGAGCGGTCAGACGCCCGACGCGGTGCCGTGGCCGGATATAATGGGGCTATTAGATGAGTTATCACAGCCTGAAAGGATGAAATAACTTCTGTGTCTTCTGTCCAAATAAACCTCCCTATTCCTCTTCAATGCAACGAAAGAACAAGAGTTCCCAGAGGAAATAGCAAGGAGAATGTTAGAAGCTGTTAGGAGCTGTTATTTAAGACCCGACCTCTTGCCAACCCATTGCCTGCATCGCGCTGGAAGGCTGCAAGAGGTTTCTCCCTGGGGAATCGGGAAGCCCAAGGAGCAATTCCCAACAGCTGGAGCTCAATCCTCACCCAGGTGCTCCTACAATAGCACAGCCTCGCAGATCACAGAATGACAGAACGATAGGGAGAGCACCGANGCTCAGGGCAGACCTCATTGTTCTCTGCAGCTCCCTGAAGGGAGGTTGGAGCCAGCTGGGGTTGGGCTCTGCTGCCAGGCACCCAGGGACAGAAGAAGAGGACACAGCCTCAAGCTGTGCCAGGGCAGGGTCAGGCTGCATGTTAGGAAGAAGTTCTTCAGATCAAGAGTGATTGGCGTTGGAATGGGCTGCACAGGGAGGTGGTGGACACCCCACTCCTGGAGGTGTTTAAGGGGCGGCTGGGTGAGGCACTGAGTGCCATGGGTTGGTTAGTTAAAAGGGCTAGGTGAGAGGTTGGACTCAATGATCTTAGAGGTCTTTTCCAACCTGATTAATTCTGTGAGTCCAATTCCCCTGCCAGGGTAGGATCACCCAGGTAGGTCACACAGAAACATGTCCAGGAAGGCTCTGAATGTCTCCAGACAGAGAGAGAGACTTCACCACCTCTTTGAGCAGCTTGTTCCAGTGTTCTGTCACCCTTGAAGTTCCTCCTCATACAATCATAGAATCATGTTTAGATGGAACTTCTTACATTCAAGTTTGTGCCCATTATCCTTCATCCTGGCACTGGGCACCACTGAAAATAGACTGGCTCCATCCTCCTGACACACACCCTTTAAGTACTGATAAGCATTTAAGAGGTCCCCCTTCACTCTTCACTTCTCCATACTAAGAAGACCAAATTATTTCAGTCTTTCCTCATAGGAGTGATGTTCCAACCCCCTCAGCATGCCTGATGCATGGCTGAGTGTGAGGACCACCTGCATCATGAAAACTGCTGGGCTTTCACCCTGAAAGCAAGGAGGAAATGTTGCTTTCCACCTCAGAAGGAGCTTTCTCAAGCTCTCCTTGTGTTTCCTATGCAATCTCCCCAAATTTGCAGGCAAAACCACTGGCAAAGCCACAGCCACATCCCAGCCCCTGGTGGGGGGATGCCAGGAGACATCTGGCACTGCCCTGGCCAGCTCAGATTGACCTCTCCATGCCCACAAATTTTCTCAGTAGGATTTTAAAGGGATTTCAGCAGAGGGATGCAAAAGCACCAGGTCCTCCCTCCTGAGTTGGCAGGGAGTGACCCAAGGCAGCAGCTCTCCTTCAAACTGTCAAATCCCAACAGATTTTTATGGTCATTCTTCCTCTGCCACACACTCTAAAACATGTTTCTGTCCTTCCTGGAGTGTGATATCTACAAGAACTCATCAGGAACTGGCACCATTGGTGTCACCTGCAGGCACACTTAAGATACTTGTAGGGCTGCATCCATGAGCTGCACTTTGCTGCCACCCAAGCAGGTTTAGCCCAAATATCTCCTCCATGGTACCTTTTCTGGGTTTATTTCTCTCACTTTTGTCTCTTTTTTCACTCCTGGAAAGACCTTCATGATGCTAGGTGTGAAGTGGGAGAATACCTTTGTGCTTCCCTTCAGTCCCAGACCCAGCATCTGCTGATGGTGTCATGTCTAACAGGTTAAAATCCCATTATTGAGGACACAAGAATCTGAATCTGTCCCTTCCCCTCTTCCAGAGCTGCTTGGGAGCATCATATTTGCTCCTGGGATTTTGTTACAAATAGCTTTGAAGCCAAAAATATTCCAGAGCACCATCCCCTGTGTGCTTCTCCATCAGCTCAGAGCTTATACCCAGAGCAGTGCCCATCCCAGCTGCATGGATTTGCCCATCCCTAAACCCTGCAATAAAATGACCTTGATAAAAATACAATAAAATATAAAAGAAAATCAAGCAAAGCAAAATCAAGCAAAGCAAAATCAAGCCAAATAAAACAAAGCAAAATAAAACAAAGCCAAATAAAGCAAAGCAAAATAAAGCAAAGCAAAATAAAGCAAAGCAAAATAAAATAAAATAAACCAAAATAAAATAAACCAAACAATAAAACAAAATAAAATAAAATAAAACAAAATAAACTAAAATAAAACCAAACCAAAATAAAATAAAATAAAATAAAATTTTTAAATAAAGGAAAATAAATGTATTAAAGTAAAATAAATGTATTCATATCAAACAGTTCCACACCAAAACTCTCCATGCTGTCTCCTCCAGTATTTCCTCAGAGCTGCTTTTGCTGTTTGTCTTTTTGAGGGAGGGAGGGATGTAAATCAGCTAGGGCAGGGGGTTGGGTCTCTGATCACCACCAAAACAGCAAAAAGTAATTTATTTTCAGGCCAGGGGTTTGGATATTGCTCAAATTTCTCATAATCATCTCTGGGTGCTGACAGGCTGGAGCCTGAGCATGCAGACGGGTGTGGGAGCAGCTTTTCTTTCAAATCCAGCTGAAAGGAAAGGAGGGAACAATATTTCATCTAGCATTTATATCTTTTTTTTTATTATTAATTTGTTTTCCCAGCTTGTTTGGGTTTGTTTTATTCAATTTGATACACAGGGGAAGAGTTATCTCTCCTCCTCCCCCTCCTTGTTTTGTCCTCCTCAGAGCATCAGCAGCTCTAGTTTGGTGGCTTTCCAAAGCCGGTTGGAGAAAGGATGCGCTCGGCAGTTTCCAACAAAAGGAGCTGGTCGGGCTTTGAGCTGAACAGGAACAAACAAAACCAACCAGCTTTTGAAAGGCAAAACCCAAAGATCGATCAGATCCTCCCCCCCAGACAAGACAGTTCACGCTCAGGGTTTCCTGCAATGTCGGAAATGTTTCAGGTCTGCTGCCGATGGGGGCAGGATGGGGACACAGTGGAGGGGGGGAGGAAAAATGCAGGGAGGGAAAAAGAAAAGTTAAAATAGAGTTTAAAAAGTAAAAGATGATCTTCTGGTGCCTTTTTTCATCTGGGTGTAATTGCACCCAAAATTCGAGGATGGTGAAGGTTGGAAGGGGTCATAGAATCATAGAATGGTAAGGTTGGAAGGGACATCAAAGATCAGCCAGTTCCAACCCCCTGCCATAGGCAGGGACACCTCCCACTAGCACAGGTCACTCAAGGCCTCCTCCAACCTGGCCTTGAACACCTCCAGGGAGGGAGCAGCCACAACCTCCCTGGGCAACCTGTGCCAGTGTCTCACCACCCTCACTGTAAAGAACTTCCTCCTGACATCCAGTCTAAATCTCCCCTCTGCCAGTTTAAAGCCATCTCTGAAAGGGAATCCCCTGGTCTCTGGGGATCATCCAGTCCAACCCTCCTGCTAAAGCAGGGCAACCACAGCAGCCTGCTCAGGATCACAATGGGCAGGAAGGATTGGAATCTCTCCAGAAAAGGAGACTCCACAACCTCTCTGGGCAGCCTGCTCCAGGCCTCCAGCACCCTCAAAGGGAATAATTTTTTTCCTTATGCCTTATACCTCCTGGGTTTCACAGCATTTCAAGAGCTCTTCCCTGTCAAATCATCCTGGAGAGACACCTTTGGGTGCTGCCACAGTGATGTGAGTCCCAAAAGTACCATCTCATCCCCCTGCCATAATCCTCCTCTACCCTGAGAGCATCACATCCCAAACACTGATCCCAGGAGACCAGCTCCTGCACTGCCCCACGAGCTGGAAAGATCCCCAGACAGGATGATTCCTCCTTTAATCCCCATGGAGAGACCAGGGATGGACCAGCTCCATTGCACGGCCCACGGAGGAGCGGCACCGGAGAAAGCAGTGATGGGAAAAGCACCAGCAAGGACCAAGTGAGGTCGATGTCCTGGGGTTACACTGCTCATGGCCAAGCTCACAGGCAGCAGCACAGCTGGGTCCTCTCAGCATCTCCCTCTCCTGCCTTATTTACAGCTCCAGATGAAGCCTCCTTGTTCATCTCCTTGGCAGAGGATCAGAACTCATCCATTCCCCGTCAGCCACCCAACGTTGTGCTTCTTCCTATTTATTTCTTTTTAATTACCTGACAATGGAACAATTTAAATCACAGAATCATAGAATTGTTTCAAGCTGGAAAAGACTTTTAAGATCATCCAGTCCAACCATTATCTAACTACCAAGCTTAGTGCTAAACCCCTCAGCACCACATCTAAACAGCTTTGAAACTCCTCCAGGGATGGGGATTCCACCCCTGGGCCCTGGGCAGCCTCTTCCAGGGCTTGACAACCCTTCTGGGGAAGAAGTTGTTCCCCATGTCCAACCTAAACCTTCCCTGGTGCAACCTGAGGCTATTTCCTTTCATCCTGTCAGTTGTTCCTTGAGAGAAGAGACCAGCTCTCACCTGGTTCCAGCCTCCTTTAAGGGGAGAGCCAGAAAGTGTCCCCAAAGTCTCCTCTTCTCCAGACCAAACACCCTCAGTTCCCTCAGCTGCTCCTCACCAACCCTATTCTCTAGACCCTTCCCCAGCTTCATTGGCCTTCTCTGGACCTGCTCCATCACCTCAGTGTCCTTCTTTGAGTGAGAGGCCAAAACCTGCAAAGCTCCAGAGCAGTGTGCTCAGTGGGGTGGTGCAGCTCATTGACCACCTTTCCCCCCAGAACATTTTGAAGCATCTTTGCCTCTGCCTGGAAAAAAAAAAAAAAAAAAAAAAAAAGGAATTCTTTTGCAGATTGCTTTACAAGCCTGGTCCTGTTGGATCCCAGCCCAGGGTCTCTGGGAGGTCCAGCAGAGCCTGAACCACATCTGGCTGCCACATCGAGATGCCACCACAAGCACACTCCCCCAGGGAGCCCCCCCCTCAAGTCAAGCTCTCCAGCCTCAGCTTTCTTAATTACCGCAGAGTGAAAGGGACACACCTTCAATTTCTCCACCGAAAAGGGGAAAGGCAATAGATGATTATTCTCCTTAATTAAAAAAGCCTGTCGATCTTACAAGCAGTTAATTAATAATTTCACATTAACTTGATTAAGTGCTGGGAGAGCTGGAGGCAGTGCAGCATGCAGGAGGCTGCGGGGTCAGGCTGAACCCACCAGGCTTGACTCATCCTTGTAAAGCAGGGAGAGAAATTCTCAGTTCTCAACAGGTTTTGAGATTCTGACCTGATTAGGTTGGGCTGAGAGGAACTCCATGAAGTCCCCAGTCCTGCAGGTGGGGAGGAATAACCCCCTGCAGCAGTACAGGTGACCTGCTCCACAGAGGAGGACCTGGGAGTGCCAGGGGACAAGTTACCCTTGAGCCAGCAATGCGCCCTCATGGCCTCCTACTGCTACTGGTGAGAGTCCAGCAGAGGCTACAGAGATGATGAGGGGCCTGAAGCATCTCTGTGAGCAGGAAAGGCTGAGACCTATGGGGCTGCTGAGCCTGGAGAAGAGCAGCCCCAGAGGGGATCTGGTCAATGCTCAGCAAGAGATAAGGCCAGGAGGCAAGAGGATGGGGCCAGGCTCTTGTCAGTGGTGCCCAGTGACAGGGCAAGGGGCAATGGGCACAAATTAGAACCCAGGAGGTTCCATCTGGAGATGAGGAGAAACTTCTTTGCTGTGAGGATGCTGGAGCCCTGGAGAAGGCTGCCCAAAAATGTTGTGGAGTCTCCTTCTCTGGAGATTCCAAACCCATCTGGATATTGTGCTCCTGGGCAAGCTGCTGTGTGTGCCCCTGCTTTAATAGGGAGGTTGGACTGGATGATCTCCAGAGGTTCCTTCCAACCCTCTCTGTTCTGGGATTCTGTATTTTAGGGACAAAACTCCAGCAATTGTCACTCTTGTTGTCACCCAGTTCCCATGGGTGCTTGCTCCCACCCATCTCTAGATCCTTCCAGCCTCCCTCCAAGTACACCCCCCCCCCTCATCGGCAGCACTTTTGCTTTCCAGCCATGAAGGAGGTAAGAATAGCTCAGCTTAATCAATGGCTGTAATAAATCACAGCTCATTAACAAGAACAGGGATGTTCAGAGCAGAGGGGAGCAGGGAGCATCACTCCTTCCTCTGGCTGCAGCACCCATCACGGCGCCAGGTGCTGAGGATCTGTCTCTTCTTCCTCCTCTCCCCTCCTGCTCCTCAACCTTCAACTGCAAAGTGGGTTTTCATGCATCTCTCCTAAACAAAAAAAAAAAAAAGAAAGAAAGAAAGAAAGAAAAGGCAATTCCAGGATATGGAGTCGTCATTAATCACCAGGAAATTGTGCTTGTTACAGGAGAAACATTAACAAAATAATCATAAATTGTCTGCCAGCCCTGCTCTGCAGATGCATATGTTTGGAAGGGTATGGAAAGCTTCTCATCTTGCTGCTGTAATCAGTTATTAACCCTTTGTCACACGGGGCAGAGCCTGCCCACTCGTGTCTGCCAGTGTGCAGGCTCACCAGCACCACGAGCATCCCTCACCAGGAACCAACCTGCTCCTGCAGCTGCCCCACTATGAAAGCTCTGAAGCACAGACAGAGATTTGGAGACATTTCTCTGGGCTTCCCAAAGAGATTGTGGAGTTTCCTCTGGAGACTCCCAAGGTCTGTCTGGATGTGTTCCTGTATGCCCTGAGCTGGATTGTCTGGTCCTGCTCTAGCAGGGGGGTTGGACTGGATGATCTCTTTGAGTCCCTTCCAACACCTGACATCCTGTGAGCCTGTGATCTTGTGGTTTGAGCTCTGCGACTACAGCAGGCTGTTCACAGCCCCAGACAACCTGACCTGGAATGGTTCCAGTGATGGGCATCTCCCTGGGCTACCTGGCACAGACTCTCACCACCCTCAGTGCTAAAAAATCTCTTCCTCCTCTCAAGTCTCAGTCTCCCTCTTTTAGTTCAAACTATCATCCCTTGTCCTGTCACAACAGGCCCTGCTCAAGAGTGTCCCCAGCTTTCTGATCAGCTCCTTTCAGTCCTGAAAGGCAACCAGAAGGTCTCCCTGGAGCCTTCTCTCCTCCAGGCTGAACAAGTCCAACTCTCTCAGCTTCCAGCCCTCCTGTCATTGCTGTGGCTTCCTCTGGCCTCACTCCAACAAGTCTATGTCCTTCAGATACCAAGACCCTCCAAAATATCGATTGCTGGAGAATAGAACTGAGGCAAGGAAGGAAGCCAAACCTCAACGCCACAGACAGACAAGTCTCCAGGAGGTGCAGGATCTGGCCAAGGCTCCTGTCAAAGAATCACAGAATTGTTTCAGTTGGAACAAACCTTTAAGACAATTGAGTCCAACCATCCTCTGACTCCGCCAAGGCTGGTGCTAAACCACGTCCCTCAGCACCACATCTCTGCAACTTTTAAACACTTCCAGGGATGGAAATTCAACCACCCCCCAGAGGAGGTCATTCCAGTGTTTGAGAACCCTTTCAGTGAAGGAGTTTCTTCTAACCTAAACCTCCTCTGATGCACCCTGAGGCCACCCCAGGGGCAGCAGCACCAACACCAGGGCAGGCTTCTCCCCTGAGAGTCTTGATGCTTTGGTTCACAGGACTAGCACAGCTCCCAAGCTGGTGAGGGGAGGGGTGGCTTTAATAAAGGAATCTGCTAATTGCATGTAGAAATGGATGTGATGAGAAAAGCAGGATTTATTGAGCTGCTCCCAGCACCTATTTGGAGAAGTCTGATCTCTACATGAAAGAAGAAATGATTTGGAGAAGCTGCTGTTTGTTCTGCTGTGACAGGTCGATCAGTAAGGCAGGAATCTCCGCTCCCTTCTTTCCCTCTGATCTAATCAGTTTTAATTGGGAGAATAAATGAGACCTTTCCTTCAAGATAATTATACAAAACATTGAATTAAATTACTAGCAGGATTTTTTTTTTTTCTTGCCATTCATGACAGGCACCCGCTGGAAAGCAGCTCTGTGGAAAAGGACTTGGGAGTGCTGGGGGACAGCAGGTTGCCCATGAGCCAGCAATGTGCCCTCGTGGCAAAGAAGGCCAATGGTGTCCTAGGGTTCATCAAGAAGAGTGTGGCCAGCTGGTTGAAGGAGGTTCTCCTGCCCTAAGCTCTGCTTTAGGGAGGCCACAGCTGCAGAACTGGATTCAATTCTGGGCTCCCCAGTTCAAGAGAGACAGGGAACTACTGGAGACAGTCCAGGAGAGGCTACAAAGATGCTGGGTGAAGTGCAGCATCTCCCTGAGCAGGAAAGGCTGAGGGCCTGGAGATGAGCAGCCTCAGAGGACATCTGATCAATGCTCGGCAAGAACTAAAGGGTGAGGGGCAAGGGGATGGACCAGACTCTTGTCAGTGGTGCCCAGCAACAGGACAACGAGCAATGGGCACAGAATGGAGCCCAGGAGAATGGAATCCATCTGCAGAGGAGGAGAAACTNGGGACAGCAGGTTGCCCATGAGCCAGCAATGTGCCCTCGTGGCAAAGAAGGCCAATGGTGTCCTAGGGTTCATCAAGAAGAGTGTGGCCAGCTGGTTGAAGGAGGTTCTCCTGCCCTAAGCTCTGCTTTAGGGAGGCCACAGCTGCAGAACTGGATTCAATTCTGGGCTCCCCAGTTCAAGAGAGACAGGGAACTACTGGAGACAGTCCAGGAGAGGCTACAAAGATGCTGGGTGAAGTGCAGCATCTCCCTGAGCAGGAAAGGCTGAGGGCCTGGAGATGAGCAGCCTCAGAGGACATCTGATCAATGCTCGGCAAGAACTAAAGGGTGAGGGGCAAGGGGATGGACCAGACTCTTGTCAGTGGTGCCCAGCAACAGGACAAGGAGCAATGGGCACAGAATGGAGCCCAGGAGAATGGAATCCATCTGCAGAGGAGGAGAAACTTGTTTGGTGTGAGGGTACTGGAGGCTGCCCAGAGATGTTGTGGAGTCTTCTCTGCAGAGATTCCAACCTGCCCCAGCCATTGTGATCCTGGGCAAGCTGCTGTGGGTGCCCTGCTTTAGCAAGGGAGTTGGACTGGATAATGTCACTTCCAATCTCCAACACGTTGGGATTCCCAGACTCTTTGCTGTGCTGTTTTGAATAGTCCTCTGATGAACACTTGTGTGGAGCTTTCCCTGCCCGCAGCACACACATGAACCACCCTCAAAGGGTGGCTAAATCAGTTCACAAAACTGACAAAAGGGATTCATCTCCCCACGACGTCCCAGGACCCCAGCTTCCTGGGCTCTGTAGGATGCTGCAGTGCCCATCACGGAGGTATCAGGGCTGACAGAGGTGGGCAGAGAGAGCTGCTGCTGCCTTTGCCACAATCAGACCAGCACAGTCCATATCCTTATGAGTGTCTTGGGACAGATTTCTTTGCTGCAAGAGTGGTCAGGCATGGCAATAGGCTACCCAGCGAGGCGGTGGAGCCACCACCCCTTCAAGAAACGGCACGGCACCTGGGCACATGGTTTAACGGCCATGGTGGCGTTGGGTCGATCCCTGGGCTCAATGATCTTGCAGATCCTTTTCAGCCGAAACAATTCTATGGTTCTACAACGCACCCCCGAAGCAGCACTCCTGGAAGCATCCCACACACCGCGCCGGCCGCAGAGACCCCGAACAACTCATCGCACGGTGCCGGAGCTGCCTTAAGATGGGCAGGGGCGGGGCCGATGCGGTGGGGGCGGTGCCGATCTGGCAATGGGGCGGGGCTAACCCGGCAATGGGGCGGGGCTGACCCGGCAATGGGGCGGGGCTGACCCGGCAAGAGGCGGGGCTGCCTTCGTGACGGCGCTGGCGGCCGAGCGGGCTCAAGCGAGTATCGCCGAGCGGGGCCGAGCTGGGCCGAGAGCAGCCGAATGCAGCGGGCGGCNGGGGGGAGGGGGGGCGGGGGGATGGGGTGTAGGGGGTGGAGGAATGGGGGTGCTATACTGGGATGCACTGTAGGATGTGCAGGAATGGGGGGCTACACTGGGATGCATTGCAGGGGGTGCAGGAATGGGGGGGTCACTGCAGGTGGTGGTGTGGAGAGGGACATTGTGGGGGCTATACTGGGATGCATTGCAGGGGGGGCAAGAATCTGGGGGTCTAAAACAGCCCAAGGGCTTTCCAAGGACAAAATCCCTTCTTGGTGGATTGTTTGGCTTTTAAAACCATAGAACCATGGAACCACTGTGGTTGGAAGAGGCCTTTCAGATCATCCAAGTCCAACCCAGCACTACCAGGTCACCACCAAACCATGTCTCTCAGCACCACATCTCCACAGCTTTGAAACCCCTCCAGGGGTGGGGACTCCACCACCACACTGGGCAGCCTGGGCCAGGCCTTGACAACCCTCAAGGGGCAGAAATTGTTCCTTAAATCCAACCTAAAGCTCCCCTGATGCAACTTGAGGTCAGTTTTCCAAGGAGGAGACCTGGAGAATGTGCTGCTGTCCTGTTGGAACCAACTCAGCATCCCCCCTAGAAACTCAGAAGGTGTCCATGCATCATTTGGGGGCACCCAGACACTGACTCCCCCGGGAGGGTCTATGGGTAGACAGTTGATTTTNGAGCCACCACCCCTTCAAGAAACGGCACGGCACCTGGGCACATGGTTTAACGGCCATGGTGGCGTTGGGTCGATCCCTGGGCTCAATGATCTTGCAGATCCTTTTCAGCCGAAACAATTCTATGGTTCTACAACGCACCCCCGAAGCAGCACTCCTGGAAGCATCCCACACACCGCGCCGGCCGCAGAGACCCCGAACAACTCATCGCACGGTGCCGGAGCTGCCTTAAGATGGGCAGGGGCGGGGCCGAGGCGGGGGGGGCGGTGCCGATCTGGCAATGGGGCGGGGCTAACCCGGCAATGGGGCGGGGCTGACCCGGCAATGGGGCGGGGCTGACCCGGCAAGAGGCGGGGCTGCCTTCGTGACGGCGCTGGCGGCCGAGCGGGCTCAAGCGAGTATCGCCGAGCGGGGCCGAGCTGGGCCGAGAGCAGCCGAATGCAGCGGGCGGCAGCGCGGGTGCTGCGCGGGGCGCGGACCCCCCTAGCGCGGACACGCTCGGGCACTGCGCGGGGCCTTACCCTGGGGCTGGTGTACGAGCGGCACGGGGAGCCCGCGGGCGTCGTGCAGTAAGCGGGGGGGACACACTGCGGGGGCTGGTGTGAAGGGGGACGTGGCGAAGACTACACTGGGATGGACTGCAGGGGTGCAGGAAATGGGAGGCGATGCTGGGATGCACTGCAGGGTGGGCAGGAATGGGGGGGCTATGGTGGGATGCACNTGTTTGGCTTTTAAAACCATAGAACCATGGAACCACTGTGGTTGGAAGAGGCCTTTCAGATCATCCAAGTCCAACCCAGCACTACCAGGTCACCACCAAACCATGTCTCTCAGCACCACATCTCCACAGCTTTGAAACCCCTCCAGGGGTGGGGACTCCACCACCACACTGGGCAGCCTGGGCCAGGCCTTGACAACCCTCAAGGGGCAGAAATTGTTCCTTAAATCCAACCTAAAGCTCCCCTGATGCAACTTGAGGTCAGTTTTCCAAGGAGGAGACCTGGAGAATGTGCTGCTGTCCTGTTGGAACCAACTCAGCATCACCCCTAGAAACTCAGAAGGTGTCCATGCATCATTTGGGGGCACCCAGACACTGACTCCCCCGGGAGGGTCTATGGGTAGACAGTTGATTTTCCTCATGACCATTTAATTATGCAATGGTGCTTGTAAGCACTGAGAATTCCTGAAATTTGCTGCCATCACCTCATTGGTTGTGCAAGGCCAAGTCTTGAGCTTCAGGATTTCTCCTTTTTGTAGGTTTCTGAAAAATAACTTCAGTTCCTGTAACACTGAGGCAGGGCAGGACAAACCATGCCCTCCCCCATCACCAGCAGCTGAATCTGAATCTGTGGCTTTTTTTTTTTTTTTTTTTTTTTTGCACAATCTGCTGAATTGCTTAAGATTGGTGGGCAGTGCTTTGTGTGGTGACCCAGGGTTTTGTTGGGTGGTTGGGTTTTAGCATTGCTCCATCACCAGTGGGACCCTTGCTACAAGAAAGGTGTTGAGGTGCTGGGGCAGGTCCAGAGAAGGGCCACAAAGCTGGTGAGAGGTCTGGAGAACAGGGCTGGTGAGGAGCAGTTGAGGGGCCTGAGGTTGTTCAGCCCGGAGAAGAGGCTACGAGACCTTATGGCTCTCTACAACTCCCTGATAGGAGGTTGCAGTAAGCTGAGGTTGGTCTCTACTCCCTGATACCAGGTGATAGAAGGAGAGGAAATTGCCTGAAATTGTACTAGGGGAGGTTTAGGTTGGAAATTGGTAACAATTTCTTTGCTGCAACAGTGGTCAGGGATTGGAATAGGCTGCCCAGGGAGATGATGGAGTCCCTGTCCCTGGAGGTGTTGAAGAGATGTGTGGACATGGCACCTGGGCACATGGTTTAATGGCCATGGCAGTGTTAGGTTGGTGTTTGGACTTGATGATCTTCAAGGTCTTTTCCAGCCAAAGCCTTCTGTGTTGTCCTCAGTGACACATCCTTAGCCTTGATAGGGTTCTTGCTGTTGGTTGTGTTTTTTTCACTGGAGGGCACCAGGCTGCAGCAAGAAGCTGAAGTGGGGCACTCGGTGCAGGAGCTACAGGCACCTCTCTGCAGCTTCAGCCGAGGGGCAGCAGATGTCAGCCAAACCCATGAATGCATTTTTCCTTTGTGTCTCCCTCTTCAGATTAAAGGACATAGAGTTGGCCAAGCTGGGGGACTCTGATGTCCACGTCAAGATGTTGGCAGCCCCTATTAACCCTGCTGACATCAATATGATCCAGGGTGAGGCCCCAGCGGCGTCTTTGCACCTCTTCGTTCTCCTGGGAGTCTCCTGATGGGAAATCTTGGAGGGTTTAGAGCTGACTCTTGAGATGGGGAAGCCTGGGGTAGGGGGAGGTCTGCAGCTCACCTCTGACATTCTGGCAGGGACCTATCCCATCCTGTCCCCACTGCCAGCAGTAGGAGGGAACGAAGGTGTCGGGGAAGTGCTGGAGGTTGGGCGTCGAGTGGCGGCTCTGAAACCCGGGGACTGGGTCATCCCAGGCACCAATGCCCTCGGTGAGTACAAACCCCAGCAGCCACAGCACTGCTGGGTCCTCTGCATCTCTCCACCTGCAAACCCAGCCCAGCTGCAGGCTTGGGCTGACAGAAACCTCGTGAAGGTCAACAAAGGCAAGCATAGGGTCCTGCACCTGGCACCCCCTGCACTAGTAGAGGTGAGGGCTTGACCTGTTGGAAAGTAGCTGTGCAGAGAAGGACCTGGGAGTGATGAGGGAAAGGTTCTTCATGAGATAGTAATGTGCCTTTGTGGCCAATAAGGCCAATGGTCTTCTGAGGTGGATGAAGAACAGTGTGGCCAGCAGGTCCAGATGGGTTCTCTTCCCGCTCCACTCTGACCTAGGGAGGCCACATCTGGAGTACTGCATCCAGTTTTGGGCTGCCCAGTTCAAGTCAGACAGGGAACTACTGGTGAGAGTCCAAGGGAGGCTACAAAGGTGCTGAAGGGCCTGGAGCATCTCTGTGAGCAGGAAAGGCTGAGAGCCCTGAGGCTGGTGAGCCTGGAGAAGAGCAGCCCCAGAGGGCATCTGAGCAATGCTCAGCAAGAGCTAAAGGGTGAGGGGCAAGAGGCTGGGGACAGACTCCTGTCAGTGGTGCTCAGTGATAGGACAAGAGGCAGTGGGCACAAACTGGGACCCAGGAGGTTCCATCTGGAGATGAGGAGAAACTTGTTTGGTGTGAGGGTGATGGAGGCCTGCAGCAGGCTGCCCAGAGACATTGTGGAATCTGCTTCTCTGGAGAGCTTCCAAACCCACCTGGCCATTCTGATTCTGGGCAAGCTGCTGTGGGTACCCCTGATTTAGCAGGGAGTTGGACTGGTTGATCTCCAGAGGTCACTTCCAACCTCCTCCACAGATTCTGGGGATCCATCCCCAGCCTCCCACAATATTTTGGCCACGTTTTGTCACTCTCCAGGATTCAGATGGTTGTCAGTGTGGCACGACCAGCATTGGGGCTGTGACAGGAGCTGATCTCTGATAGCATCTCCTTTCCTTTCCCACCTTCCTGCTGCTGTGCCCACTCTGCTGCTGGTACCCAGGGACATGGAGGACACAGGGAGTGTTCCCAGAGGAGACACTGCTGAAGGTGCCCAGCGACATCCCAGTGCTGTGCGCTGCCACGCTGAGCGTCAACCCCTGCACAGCCTTCCGCATGCTGGCTGACTTCGAGACCCTGGCACCAGGTACAGCTCTGCCAGCAGGGAGAGGGGCATCTGGGGGGATCTGCTGTCACCTCTGCCATGGAAACCTGGATTGATTCATCTGCAGGTGACTCTGTCATCCAGAACGCTGCCAACAGCGGCGTGGGCCAGGCTGTTATCCAGATTGCCAAAGCCTCCGGCATCAAGACCATCAATGTGGTGAGGGACAGGTGGGTGCCCTGGGAGGGGAGAGTGTCCCCTGTGGGGTAAGAGCTGCCCTCAGCATGAGCTGGAGGTTGGCAGGAGGTCAGGCAAGTTTGGAGGCTGAATCTGGTCATCCTGCTTATATGACCCAGGACTTTCTTCGCCCTGCTTCTCCTTGGTGTCCTCCAGCATCTGCCCTGTTGTCCCCAAGCTACGTCTGAGCCAGGAGGGAGGAGAAGGTGACACTGCCTTCTGACTCATTGAATCTCTTTTGCTTCCCCAGACCTGATCTCCCAAAGCTGGTTGAGAGGCTGATGGCCCTGGGTGCAGACCACGTCATCACAGAGGAGATGCTGAGAAAGCCAGAGATGAAAGAGATATTTAAGGTATCTCAATGCTGATCCCACTGGAGAGACCATCCAGGGCTGTCCCTGCAGTTCAGCACTGTGGGGAATGGTGGAGGGATGGTGGGGAGGACAAATCTTTCTCCAAATCAGGATTTAACTCAAGAATTTGAGGGCTTTTGCTGGCAGTGCAAGGGCCAGATCATAGATTTTTAGCCCTGCAGCTCTGAGCTGCCCCCAGGTAAATCATAGAATCACAGAATTGTTTTGATTGGGAGAGACCTTTAGGATCATCCAGTCCAACCATTAACCCAGCACTGCCAGGTCACCACTACACCATGTCCCTCAGCACTACATCTCCATGGCTTTGAAATCCCTCCAAGGATGGAGACCCCACCACAGCCCTGAGCAGCCTGCTCCAGGCCTTTCCATGAAGCAATTTTTCCTACTGTCCAATCTAAACTTGCTCCCACAAGAACCTCAAGGTCCCATCCTCAAAAAACAAATTTTTGGAACCTTCTTCAGCTTCTTCATAAACTCTTGCAGAGCATCCCAAAGCCCAGGCTTGCCCTGAACTGCGTTGGAGGCAAAAGCACCACGGAGATGCTGTGGCATCTGCAGTAAGTTTGGCTGGGTGGTGGCTTTGGCATGGGCTTGGGGACAGCAGCTGGCACCAGAGGAACCTACTCCAGAGTCCCTGGAGTGCAAGAGGTGGCTGGAGGTGTTGTTACCTGATGTTAGTCATCACTGAAGTTTTGAAGAGGTGAATTGAGTGGAGAAGTGGTTTGGAAAGCAGCAGTGACTTAAAGTTGACCATCATCACTGTGTGTCTCAAATTGTGCCAGTGACTGGAGGCAGCTGAGGTGCAGTTATGAAGGTCCACCAGGTCCTGACCTGAATTTAGCTGCAAATTCAGCTAACAGTGCATAGGAGTGAGAGGGGAGCTCTGGGAAGTGGATTCAGGGATAAGTGGGAGAGCCCTGGGTGCAGCGGTGGGGTTGGAGATGGCAGAGCTGGAGGTTGCAAGGTCAAAGTTGCACACTGGGGACTGTAACTGAATACCTCCCTCCTCTTCCAGACCCAAAGGGACCATGGTCACCTACGGGGGAATGGCAAAGCAGCCTCTGATGGTGCCTGTGGTGAGTGCTGGAGATTCTCTTGATTTCCCCTGGGACATGTCCTGGTGTGGATGTCCCCATCTTAGCTCAGTGCTTCAGGACCTCAAGTCCCCTGCCTGCAAACTGAGAGCCTCCAACCTTCTTTTTCTGTAACTAATGGGGTCCATGATGGGACAAGCTGCTTTGCACCCCAGGATGGGTTACTTGGCTTTATTTATGGAGGCTTTGGGCTGCTGTGAAATCCCAGTGGGGAAATGACCCTGCAGATGCCGAGCATCAAAGCCACCCTGGCCCCACACCTTGGAGCTGCCTCTCTGCATCCCACTTTTGCCCTGACTCACAAATGAGAAGGAGCCTCATTGCCACCTCCCACTACTGTGGGACCACTGTGGGTGTGGGCACTCAGGCCTGACCTGTGTGCTCAGCTCCCTCTCCCCACAGAGTGCTTTCATCTTCCGGGACGTGCGGCTCCGTGGCTTCTGGATGACCCAGTGGAGGAAGGACCACGCACGAGGTGAGCTGATGGCAGCCCTCTGGCAGGCTGGCACAGGAACAGGTGTGAAACTGCCACACCAGTGCTTCCCTCTTTGTTCTTGTGTCATGAGTGCTGACAGTCCTCAGCGTGGTTGAAATGCAGGTGCTGGGTAGTGTGGCTCGGGCAGGGACTGTGGTGTGGCACCGTGCCAGGAGCTCTTGGAATCACAGAATCATAGAATCAGGCAGGGTTGGAAGGGACTGCAAGGATCAGCCAGTTCCAACCCTCCTGCCATGGGCAGGGACACCTCACACTAGATCAGGCTGGCCACAGCCTCATCCAGCCTGGCCTTAAACACCTCCAGGGATGAGGCTTCCACCACCTCCCTGGACAACTCCTGCCAGGCTCTCACCACCCTCACTCTGAACAACTTCTTCCTAACATCCAGTCTGAATCTACCCATTGCCAGCTTTGTTCCATTCCTCCCAGTCCTATCACTCCCTGACAGCCTAAAAAGTCCCTCCCCAGCTTTCTTGTAGGCCTCCTTAAGGTACTGAAAGGCCACAATAAGGTCACCTGGGAGCCTTCTCCTCTGCAGACTGAACAGCCCCAACTCTCTCAGCATCTCCTCATAGCAGAGCATCTCCAGCCCTCTGCTCATTCTCATGGCCATTTTCTGAACACCTTCCAGCACATCCATAGCCCTCTTTTAATAGTGGCTCCAGAACTGGATGCAGTACTCCAGGTGGGGTCTCACCAGTGTGAGCAGAGGGGGAGGTCTTACCCTATCTTGCATGCCTGAACTGGGAACACATCACACCCCAGCACCCTTTATGGCTTCAAGTGGGAATGGTCAATGGCTCTGGCATGGGACATGTGATGATAAGAGCTCCTTCCTTCCTCTGCAGACCAGGAAAGCCTGACCACCATGATGGACACCTTGTGCCAGCTCATCCAGAGGGGGCAGCTCACTGCCCCAGTCTGCACTGAGGTCCCACTCCAGGACTACAAGGCAGCACTGGAGAACGCCATGAAGCCTTTCATATCCTCCAAGCAGATCCTTCTCTTCTGACTTCCAGCTCCTGGGCTGAGCCCTGTGCTGCTCTACCACAGCCAAGCTTTGCTGCTTTGCCCACTAATGAGATGTTTAGGGAGGAAAATACCCTCCAGACCCACAGATTTTTCCTTATTTTTAAACAACTGGGTGCCTCCTGGAAGTTGGCAAAGCCTCTGCAGCTTTGCCTGTGGAATTGTGTCTAGAGGGAGGCTGCCCTCTCACTTTAGGTGCAAGAGGAAGCTCAGGGAGCTTGGGGCAGCAGCTCACTCTGCTCAGGATGGCAAAAGAGCCACAGTTCCCTCTTCATGTGTGTGTTTTGGGGGGCTGGGGGGGCTCTACCTCCACCTCCAGCCTGGCTTAGCAGCTGTCAGTGTTGTTTTGCTGTTTGTGTTGTCCCTCAGGGTGATTTTTGGCTGCTTTTGGGTGATTTTGCAGGGTAGCATGGAGGTGGTTGCTACCTTTCTCCATGCTGCCTCCACCCTGTAGTGGAGGAACCTCCATGTTCCTCTTTCCAAGTTCAGCAGCTGAGTGCCCCTGGACTAGGGGCATTGAATTACAGAGGAAAAAAACCCACAAATTACTAAAATTTAGGGGGTTTACAATTATTATTTTTTTTCCCACTGTTCTCTGCCCAGACCATTCAACACTGGCAGGACAGGGCAAGAATGGTCATGCAGGCTGAGGGACAAGGGCACAAAGGGTTTTTCCAGCCCTTGGCATCACTTCATCTCAAAAATGAGCTCAAAGAGGGGAAAAAAGGGAGAATTAACAAGTTACCAAATGTGGTCCAACACTGCTGCAGCAATGGGGACTGTTAGACTCCACTGTTCCTTTTAGGGACAGCCCTGGGGTGGTGGCATTTGAGGTGGGGACAGGCAGGTGGACACATGCATGGCAAGGGGGGTGCTGTTTGCAACACTGGGACTTGAATTCAGTTTTTCTGCTGTTCCTGTTGCCACTACTGATTGTGATGAGAACCTCTTGGAAATCAATGTCTAATAGAAATATATTTTTGTAAGATGCTGCCAGAAAATGGTTCTGTGCTCAGCTGGGGGTGCACGAGGGCAGGCAGGGGATGGATGCATGGCACTGAGGATGCACAAATGCAGTGCACCAGGCTGCCTGCCTGGCCCTTTTCCCTTTCCTCAATCCCAAAGGAAGAGAGTTGGGTTCTTTCCTGCACAACCATGATGCAGCACCACACCATGTCTTGGGTAGTGCCATCCTATAGCTCAGCATCCTCCAGTTTTGGGAGTCAGTGGAATATTTTTGTCTTTCCCATAGGGATCTTTTGAATGTCACCAGTGGACACTGGTAAACTGCTGCTCTGCTCCACTGCTGCTCTTTGCTGGTGGCAAAGAAGAGCCACAGCAGCAGATCCACCTCCCCAGGGGGTGATGTGCAGCGGAAAATACTGATGTAAAATTATTGCTGTAGGAAAAGAATCTTGCTCCAAAACCTTGGCTTTCAGGTGCGGAAAGGGGGAGTCAAGCAACATTTCTGGGCATTTTCTATGTCCTGAGGGGCAAGGAGAAGAGCAGGGGACAGTGCTCAGGGTTGGAGGAGGCTCCTCTACAGCTCCATGTGCCGCGTAGAAGATCAAACCACTTTGAAATTAGAACTCCCAGCCTGTGTTAGCAGCTAAATTTGCCTGGATGTATTAAGTCATATTATCCCCCTTATAGCTTCTCACACTGGGACCTCCCTCAACCAAGAGCCTGCTAAATGTAACCCATCATAAACTCCTCGTCAGCATCTCCCCCTTACTCCCCCATCACTATTAACTCCCTCAATATTCTGCGTTTTCATTATCCCCTTGGCATCAGAGGCAGAGCAGCATTGCATGCCCCAGAGCTTTCCTAATCAACAAATAAAGAGGGAAAGACAGGAAAAGGACTTTCAGATCATTCAGAGCACCATTAAGCATGACATAATCCAGAAAAAATCATGCCAAGATTTTATCCCCCTTGCTTATTTGACTGGGCAGTGAAACCTAACAAGCTTCAGAGAACTCTCCTCCTTGCACATAATGTTCCTAAGCACCAACTCCTACACCAGGGCACGAAGGAATAAATAATTAAATTTAATTCTATTTGTCAAATGAGCAGAGGGTGATGGCTGGAAATCCAGCTGCCGGCATTGCAGACACCCAGCATTCATTTCTAGGGGGATAGGGTTATTTTTAGGGGCTGCTTAAAGCTGGAATGTTCCCAACAGCTTCTCTCGGGGTTTGGTGGAATTTAGGCATCTGATATAAGTCCTGAAATATGTAAAAATAAGTCCTGAAAAATGGCATTTGGGTAGCTGCAAGAGGGATGTTGTTGCTCATCAGTGGGAATGGATGAGTGCAGGCAGCAGTGGGGGTGTCCTCAAGGAAGAGGAGGATGTCAGAAGCACCTTGGGGTGTGGGGAGGGGGAACCTCTATCCCTGCCTGTGTTTTGGGAAAGGAGAAACCTATCAGTGTCCAGCGTATTGTGCAAGGGGACACCCCACAAAGCCTTACCATATAGGAAATGCTTCAAGTACCTTAGCACATGGGGGACCCCGAGCAGTGCCTGACGTGTGGGGAAAGGGGACTCCACAAACCCTTTGACTCATGGGAAGGGGTCCCACATCATCACGATGTGCATAGGGAAGGGGGACCCCGGAAGTCCCCTGCCCCATGACTTCCATCAGACTCCAGCAAGCTCTGCACATGAGGCTGGCTCTCTAAAACCCCCTAAAGGGACCTTGTAGCCAGGTAGGGTTCATCTTGTTTTCCTAGGAACAAGTGACAGGAGAAGAGGAAACTACCTCAGGTTGCACCAGGAGAAGTTTAGTTGGACGTGAGAAGAAAATCACTGCAAGGGGAACTTCCTCACTACAAGGGTTCTCAGCCACTGGCTGCCGAGAGAGGTGGTTGAATCCCCATCCCTGGACATGTTTCAAAGCCGCAGAGACGTGGTGCCGTGCGACGTGTTTTAGCACCAGCCTTGGTGGGGTTAGATTCTGATTGGACTCCATGATCTCAAACCTTCTTTCCAACCCAACACCAACCTCGGGTGGGCCCCACCGCTACCGCTGTTACCCCTTTAAGGGCCGCCGGGCTCGGAGGGCGGGGCCTGTCGTGACGTCTCCCCTTCAAGGCCCCTCCTCTCCTACCCGCGCGCTCCGCTGACGTTGTGACGTCACCGAGTCCCGCCCTCCGCGCGCGCTCCGCGTCGGCCGCCGGTTGCGCCCCGCCCCCTTTGCCGCGGCCCGGCCCCGCCGGGCGCGATGCCGCGGGTCTACATCGGCCGCCTCAGCTACCAGGCGCGGGAGCGGGACGTGGAGCGCTTTTTTAAGGGCTACGGCAAGATCTTGGAGGTGGATCTCAAGAACGGGTGAGTGCGGATTGGCCTGGCCCGGCCCGGCCCGGCCCGGCTCCTCCTGGCCCCTCCTGCTCAACCGGCGGTGCAATGAGGACCGGCCCGGCCCGGCCCCAGGCGGCGGTTGTGAGGAGCGGGCAGGAGGCTTGGGTGTCTTGAGAGGGAGGCAAGCAGGAGCCCTGAGCCTACAGGGGTGGAGTGGGCTTGGTTGTACTAGGGAGCTGGGGAGGAAGGGGGTGAGGGCGGGAGGCCTGGGTCCTCTCGATGGGATTTGGGCAGGGCACCATGGAACTCCTGAGGGAGTGGGCAGGAGGCCCGGGTTTGGGCAGGGCACCATGGAACTCCTGAGGGAGTGGGCAGGAGGCCCGGGTTTGGGCAGGGCACCATGGAACTCCTGAGGGAGTGGGCAGGAGGCCTGGGTCTTTCCCCGCCAGGGTAACGGCTGGAGGCCTGGGTCCTCCCCGGGCGGGACGGGACACCTGGGTTACCATGTCAACGGAGGGAGCGACAGGACACCTAGGCCTGTGTGGTAAGGTTGGAGAGGAACAGGACATCTGCATCCCTGCTTCAGTTACTGGGGGCTTTGAAGAGGAGGTGGTGGTAGGTGAGCTGTGGTCTGCCCCTCTTTGTGGGGATGGGAGGCCCACTAAGGGGTTCCCTTCGGCCTCTGGTTTTCTTCTGCACCCCTGGATGAGCACCCAAGGGTGAGCCAGGCTGTACCCCAGGACAACACTCCTCACCCTTCAAGAGACCCCCTTGGTGGGGGCAGAGACCCCTTTAACAGGCATTGCAGCAGCAACAGGGGTCTGTTCTGAGAGCCTTTGCTGGGGCATCAGCCAGTGGGGGGCCCTGTGCCCCCCTTCTACCCACTGAAGCCCTGAGGTACCCTGTGTGTTCCTCCCTGTCTGCTGTTCCAGCAGCTGCCTCCTCCTGCACCTTGAGGGTTTGGTTCCTGCTCCACCAGGATCTGCCCAAGGCTTTCAATTGAGAAGGGAAAACAAACTGCTATTTTTGGTAGTTTTACTCCCCAACACTTAAAGCTTCCTACATGTTGGTGCCTTTACTCTTTACAAGAAGCCCCAACTTGCTTAGGAAAGCTGAGTGGAATATGAGTTTTATCATTATTAGCTAGGAAAGTCAATTATTAATTTTATTTTAGCTGTGAGGAAGAGGATTTTCCTGTAAAATCAGTCCTCAGTTGTAAATAGGGCTCATTAGCACTGGTTGTACAGGTAGGCTGACATACAACAGGTTTGTAAGTTGAATAAATCCTGTTATTGAAACAAACAGGTGTGCATGTGGCAGTGTTTTAACCAACATGCCCTCAGGAGTGGTGGAGTTTGCTCATACCTAAAATATCTGAGTGCTTTTTCCAGTCCTACTGCATATCCTTGAAGTGTCTTTTGAATGAATCCGTTTTTGTGGTGCTGAATAAAGCACAAATCAATTATTTCCATTTCATAGACAGATGTTAGGAAAAAAAAAATCCTCCCCCCACCTCCCAATTTCTTCTTGAATATATAGAACTGCAAAGTTCTGTGGCTAGCAGGCTTGTTTTATTGGACTTGATTGAACTCAATGATCTCAGAGGCCTTTTCCAACCAAAACAGTTGTATGATTCTATAAGCCCCAGCCCTACAATCCCCTCACAGCATTCAGAATCTGTGGGTGCAGGAGTTGGCTCGGGGGTGTGCTGAAGCTGCCCAGACTTGTTGCATCTTAATTTGGGGTGGTAATAAATGCAGAGAGGAGGACACAACTTGCCTGTAGCCAAACTACAGATGCTGTGTGTGCAAAGCTTTGATTCCAGGGCAGGAGTCCTTACTGTAACCTAACTGAGAGGAGACAGAGTCCAGAAGCTGCAGATGGCAGGAGGAATCCAGGAGCCTCTAGATAAGGTGCTGGAGTTGTCACTCACTTTGCTGTTTGTTTGCTGCTTCTGGAGTAGGCTGCTCCCAGCTCAGGCTGGATTTCTGGGATTAACTCAACAATTTAATTTGCTATGTAGTTTTGTGTTCTGAGATTCTTTTGACAGGCTGCTGTTGGTTTGACAGAATACTTTCCAGAGCCCTCAGGTTTTGTCTCTCTCCTTGGGACAGCCTCATGCTGCACTTCTGCTGGGTCCTCTGCGGTTGGCTTTGTTCCTCTTCCCCTGATCCTTTCTCCACAGCTTATTTTTAGTAGTGCTTAGCAAATGATTAAGTATTCCTAGCACAGTGTTTGACATGAAAAATACTTCCAGTTTCTTCTGGAAACTTGTGGGCTATCTCAGATGCTCAGGCTGCAGGAGATTAGCTGGGCACTGTTGTAGCTCTTGAGCAGGAGCTGAGACTGCAATGTGATACAGCACAGTCCGAAAAGCTCAGCTGGGGCTGGCCTGCTGCTTGCTGTAACTGAAACTCCCAGCTCAAAAGATTAAAGCACTGGTTACCTGAGAGGAGGGTGGGGAAAGCAAAGCTCAGGTTCTCTAGGATTCTCTGGACTAAGCTGCACTTTCTAGCTGTCTGCTTGTTGTGTTCTTGGAGCATCTCTGTGAGGAGGAAAGGCTGAGAGCTTTGGGGCTGTTGAGCCTGGAGAAGAGAAGCCTAAGAGGGGATCTGATCAGTGCTTAGCAAGAGCTAAAGGGTGGGGGGCAAGAGGATGAGGCAGGACTCTTCAGTGGTGCCTGGCAACAGGCACAAAGTGGAACACAGAAGGCTGCCAGACCATCAAGTTAATTCATTGTGAGGAGAATGGGGTGGGAGCTGAGCCTGTCTGCCTTGGTTGGGAACCTGCAGAGCAACTGTTAAATTGCCCCTGCAGCCACAGGTCCATCTTGGACTGACTGCCACCAGTATAAACCTCATGGATTTTTGGCCTGTGTTGGCAAACACAGGGACAGCTGCTTTGACGTATTTCTCATCCCATGAGTTTGAGTAGTAGGGGAAAATGGGCACTTGGAGAGTGCTGAGGAGGTGAGGTTTGGGCTGGTGTGGAGAGGGTCTGCAGAGCCAGGTTTGGGGGAATCCAGCAGGTGCCAAAAGAAATGCAAGTGGAGAGCAACTGAAAGGCGGAGAGCGATTAGAGTCTGACTTCAGGTGTTAAGCAGGTCTAGAAAGTGTCATTTGAAATTTCACTTTGGATTTAAACCCTTCGTGGAGGTGCAGTCTGTTGGAATTGCTTGAGATAAGGCCACACTCCTGTACTTTTTGCTTTTTTGATACATGAACAGAAAAGGGTGTAGCTTCACCTTAGCTGAAGTAAATTACATTGACATTTTTAGCAAGTAGTTTTATGCCACATATGAAGTAATAATAGTAGACATTTAAAAGAAGATTTACTCACGCTGCTGTCATGTCCCAGCAGGTACAGATTGCTGTAGTTAAGGCTGTGTCAGCAGTTGTGGCTTTCTGTGGTGTAAAATTGGGCTTCTGAAGGGGTTTGATTTGTGGATTTAGATCATAGAGTGAAATGTTGATGGCTGGGTCAGTGTTGCTTTCATTCAAGAGTAATGTGGGGGGTGGTTTTTAGTATTTTTTAAAATACAAGTGTCAAAGTTGTAGGAGCTTGGTTGTCTTAAAAAATTAGAAGTTTCCTGTAATGTATCCTTTTCCCTTTCCCATCAACCTAGAATCAGACTGTAGGGCTACTGACATCTTGTGTATTCCCAGGTGAAAAAGATGAACAGCACAGGATCACCATTTCCTTTTCAAACGAGTAAGGATGAGAAAAAGCCTTCAGGCTTCCCATCATGGCTCGCCCAGACAGAGTTCTGTAGGACCATCTTGGGAGCAAACTCCTATGGAAGCCAAGGAGAGCAACTGGTGACAAAGTGGTGCTGGAGGTGCTGTGTTCACCTGGGTATGACTCAGTTGCCCTCCTCCTCTACTCTGCCCTAGTAAGGCCACATCTGGAGTAATGTGTCCAGTCCTGGGCTCCCCAGTTCAAGACTCGAGGGAGTCCAGCAGAGGCTGCAAAGATGCTGAGAGGCCTGGAGCATCTCTGTGAGGAGCAAAGGTTGAGAGCCCTGGGGCTGTTGAGCCCTGGAAGAGCAGCTTAAGAGGGGATCTGATCACCACTCAGCAAGAGCTAAAAGGTGGGAGGCAAGAGGATGGGGCCAGACTCTTGTCATTGGTGCTCACCTAGAGGACAAGGGGCAATGGGCACAAACTGGAACCCAGAATTTTCTATCTGGAGATGAGGAGAAACTTTTTTGGTGTGAGGGTGTTGGAGCCCTGGAGCAGAGAGAGGTTGTGGAATCTGCTTCTCTGGAGAGATTCCAAACCCAGCTGGACATTATGATCCAGGGCAAGCTGCTGTGGGTGCCCCTGCTTTAGCAGGCACTTTGGACTGGTTGACCCCTAGAGGTCTTTTCCACCCTTAGCCCCCCTCAATGCTGGGATTCTATAATGCTGTGTTCTGGTTGAATTTAGCCATTCCTCTGCTGTTCTACCTTCAAATATCTGTGCATTTATTGTCTTGAAAGTGCTGGTGCTCCCAGGCACTTCACCCTGTAAGTAATTGCTTTTAGGGTGAGATCTGTTGAAAGGTTTGTGCTGGCTTTATTTTTGGAATTGAAGGGAAGAGAGTTGCAATTTGAATGGTTTTATAATGACTGTGATTGTTTCAGTTGTTATAAATCAATCACGCTTGTTTCTTCCCTGAAACTACAGCACTTGCATATGAAAGCAGCCACCATTTGTGTGGGGTTGGAGCTGTTCTCAACTATCTCATCAATACAGGTACAATTGCCCAGCAGAGCTGTCACTGCTGATACTGCTCTGCTTGGGGAGGTGGTGAGAAAGCTTAGAAATGAAGAGGAGGCCAACATTTTTATATCAGGGCTTTGTTCTTCTGCAGGATCTCCCCGGGGATGTTCAGCCTGGAGAGGAGCAACTTGAGAGGGGATCTGATCAATGCTCAGCAAGAGCCAGAGGGTGGAGGGTAAGAGGATAGGGCCCGACTCTAGTCAGTGCTCCACAGTGACAGGACAAGGGGCAACAGGCACAAAGTGGAACCCAGGGGGTTCCATCTAAACAGGAAGAGAAACTTGTTTGGTATGAGGGTGCTGGAGCTCTGGTGCAGGCTGCCCAGAGAGGTTGTGGAGTCTTGTTTGGAGAGATTCCAGACCCAACTGGCCATTGTGATCCTGAGCAAGCTGCTGTGAGTGTCCCTACATTATTAGGAGTTTGGACTGGATAGTCTCCAGAGGTCCCTTCCAACCCCCACCATGCTGGGATTGTGGGATCTGAAACATGAAGTTACTGCTTGGCTGGCTAAGCCCCAAGTTGAGGATTGTGTTTGGCTGTGGCAATTGGAGAGGTTGTGGCTGGAAAGTGGTTCTCAGTTGAGCCCAGGCCTGCAGCATCCTGGACTATTGCCTGGGGGACTCTGCTCTTGCAGGTAACTGGAGAAGTGATTTCAACTGCTGGTATACTCTGAACTCTACTGAACAGCTCTCTGGTGTGTTTTGTCCTCTTCCCCTGCCCAGTGGGGATAATCAGCATCCTCACAATATTTAACTCCTGTCAGGTTAGAAATTGGCAGCTTGAATTTTGCTTCAGTGCTGCTGTGAATTTGCTTTGTGACCATAAGCAAGTCACCAGCTTGTCCCTGAGCAGCAGCTCTGAGAATTGATTTAAAACCCTACACTTGGATTTTTGGGATCTCCAGCCCTCCAGAGATGAGGGGCTTGCAGCAACTTGGTGTTGGTACTGGTGCCTGTGGTCCCTGTGAAGATTAAACTGAAGATGCTGGTTTGAACTTTTCAGGCAAGAAGTTTCTGTGGAGGTTACTCCTGGGGATGTTCTGCTGGGACACAAATTTTTCCACAAGAACAATCAGCCATTGGAAGAGTCTCCCCAGGGAAGTGGTGGAGTCCCCAGCATTGGACACTGTTAAGATTCAGCTGAACAGGGGCTGTGCCAGCTTGTCTAGACTGGGCTTCTGCCAAGAAATCTTGGAACAGATCATCCTTGAGGACCCTTCCAACCTGGGATTCGATGATTCCGTGACCGTCTCTGTATTGTGTTCACTGTTGGTAAAAGGAAACCAATACCACAAAGTTCATTGGAGTGGTGAAATTGAGCATTAGATTATTTTTTTCAATCTGTCTCTTACCTCTTGTTCTTGATCTGCCTATAACCTAAGCAAAGTTTGTGCAGAAGATTTTTCAAACACAAAACTTTGTTCATCCCTTGGCCAGGAAATTTGTTCCTCATCGCTGTTGCCGGATTTTCATGAGTCCCTTATCAAGGTTTGGACTCATCATGCTCTCTGAGCTGCTAGGATGTTGGAAATCTACTGAGCATAAAACACATTGCAGCAGACCATGGGAAACTGCACCTATCTCAGCAGGTGGAGGATCTGTCCTGTTCCATGAGCATGTTTTTTTTCATATCCAGACCATCAGCATTGTCCACAGTCAAGAGTCAAATGAATCTGATGAAAACAAAATCCCTTTTCCTGACCTGCTTTTGTTTTTTCTTTCTTGTTAGACCTTTCTTGCAGGATGTACAGACCATTTGTTTGCAGAGATGAGGGAATATTTCTGTTGTGCAACTTGCCCTGGGTCAGGTTAACCTGCCCTGCTAAACCAGGGGCATTGGACTAAATGACATCCAGAGGTCCTTTCCAACCCCTATCCCTCAGAGATTCTGTGATCTGAAGTGTAGGAATTAAGGCAGCTTCCTGACAGCCCCAGGAATGAACCCGGGGATCGTAAAGTTGTGCCCGGTGTCGGCTGTTAGGAAGAATTTCTTTCCTGCATGAGTGGTCAGGCAGTGAACAGGCTGCCCAGGTAGGTGGTAGAGTCACCATAGAATGTGTCAGGGGCTGGAAGGGGTCTCAAAAGCTCAACCAGTCCAACCCCTCTGCCAGAGCAGGATCACCTATACCAGATCATACAGGAACGTGTCCAGGTGGGTTTTGAATATCTCCAGAGAGTGAGACTCCACAATTACCCTGAGCACCATCCTTGGAGGTGTTCAAGAAGCTGTAGATGTGGTATTTCAGGATATATGTAATGGTGATAGTAGAATCATAGAATGGTCTGGGTTGGAAGGGACCTCTGAAGGCCATCCAGTCCAACCCACTCTCTAGTAAGCAATAGCTGGGTTATGGTTGGACTTTGATCGTCTTAAAGGTCTTTTCCAACCTTAGTGATTCTGTGAATAAAGCACCATATTGAGTGACTTGGCAGGATAGTGCTGATGGCCTTCAACCTTTAGGTAGCCTTCAGGAGGTTGCAACCACTGTTCAAAGGACAACAGCAAGGAGTGACATTCCTCGGGCTCTGCAGAAACCTGTGCGACGCGAGCTGGTTTTGAGTGCTGACACCTCTGGTTCTGTTCTTTCCAGTGATCCCTTTGCTTTTCCTCTCTCTAGGTATGGCTTTGTTGAGTTCGATGATCTGAGAGATGCAGATGATGCTGTTTATGAGCTCAATGGTAAAGATCTTTGTGGGGAGAGAGTGATCGTTGAGCATGCCAGAGGCCCACGGCGTGACAGCAGTTACGGTTCTGGACGCAGTAAGCACCACCATGCTTTTGTATCCCTGCTTTATGTTAAATAAAACCTTTTTGTTTCTCTTTCCTTTTTCTTTATTTTCTTTTTTTTTTTTCCAAAGTAATTTTAAAAGAGAAGTGATCTAAAGTTGTGCCTAGTGTTGTGTAACTGTACATGTAACTGTTGATCTGAATATTTCTTAACTTGTTTGTTGTATTAAACTCTTTTAATCGATAAATTAATAAACATAATTTCTTGTACTTTTTTTTTTTTTCAATTATTATAATGATTATCATTTCTTTTGAATGGTTTATTTGCAATGTGATGTTTAACATAGCTTTAACAAAGACCTCAATGTTTTAATTGAAAGAGTCCTTTGAGGCTAAGATGACTGCCCGTTCCATTTGCTGACCTTGGGTTACCTTTCCATGAGTGGCTCTTTGACCTTTGTGGCCCTTGGCTGACCCAAAAAAAAGGAAGCCATGTGACGACCGCAACCTTTTCCCATTAGACCTGGGTGGTGAGGACCCCAAGGGTTAGAGACAGATGAGATTAATCTGAAATAGGTGCCTGAAAAGCTTTATTCATGTCAGATATTCAGAAAGCCTTTAAGCAATGTAAGTAACTTTAGTAAACTGGCTTAATTCGGTTTCTTCTTTCAAACCGCTTTAAAATTAACGTTAAATTTAATTGCATGTTAACTGTAGCCTAATTTATTATGTGCCTTGTTTTTAATTCTGTGCTTGTAGTAAAATCTTTTGAAGGCTTTGGGTCTTTGTAACGCTTTCTAGGTGGGAGGGGGATGGAATTTAGCCTGGGGGAGGGGAGGTGGGGGTGACTTTGTCATGTCTTTGCGAGCGTGCGGGGCGGAAGAGTTTGCGTCGGGGCTGTAGAGCCAGAGCTCCGTTTCCCTGGTTGAAGTACTGCTGTCTGCTTGTCACCTCCTAAAGGTGGATATGGTTATAGAAGAAGCGGAAGAGATAAGTACGGTCCTCCCACCCGTACAGAATACAGATTGATTGTGGAAAATTTGTCAAGCCGCTGCAGTTGGCAAGATCTTAAGGTATGGGGCCCCCTTTCTTTACCCTCTCTCTAGTAAAGAGCACAAAGGGTAAACAGCTTCCATTTCACCCAGGAAACTGCTGTACGCTGTGTTCTTGACTCCAGCTCGTTCATAACTCTGTGTCCTCCTGTGCATACACCTAGGTTGTGGAAGGAACACACACGCGAGGCAATGAGGAAGTGTCTTTACATCTGTGAACTCGTTCACAGAATCACCATGGCTGGAAAAGACCTCTAAGACTCAGAGATTCATAGAATGGTTTGGGTTGGAAAGAATCTTAAAGATCATCCAGTTCCAACCCCCCTGCCATGGGCAGGGACACCTCCCACTAGCCCAGGTTGCTCAAGGCCTCATCCAACCTGGCCTTGAACACCTGCAGGCACAGGGCAGCCACAACCTCCCTGGGCAACCTGTTCCAGTGTCTCACTGCCCTCAGTGGAAAGAATTTCTTCCTGATCTCCAGTCTCGATCTGCCCTCCTCAAGCTTCAGTCCATTCCCCCTTGACCTATCACTACAAGCCCTTGTTAAAAGTCCCCCCCCCCAGCTCTCCTGTAGCCNCACTCCCAGCCCTTGTCAAAAGTCCCCCCCCAGCTCTCCTGTAGCCCCCTTTGGGTACTGGAAGGCTGCTTTAAGGTCTCCCCAGAGCCTTCTCTTCTCCAGGCTGAACAGCCCCAACTCTCTCAGCCTGTTCCCAAGATCCCCAAGAGCATCAAGTCCAACCATTATCTAACTCTGCCAGGGCCACTCCTACACCATATCCTTGAGCACCATATCTGGATGGCTTTTTAGTACATCCAGGGATGGGGACTCAACCACTTCCCACACTGGGAGCTGCACTTGCAGACATGGGGTCACTGAACAATGGGAGAATGAACTTTTGACCTTTTTACACAAACCAGCATCATGTACGGATGTGTTTATCTCTGCCAAAACAGACCTCAGTCATGCCAGTGGCAGGATTCCCTAGAGATGGAGGAGTTCACCCTTGTCACTTTTGGATTTACTCATCAACTTGTCAGGTGCTAGAGCTGTTTGGAAATGATATCATTGTTCCTGCATGCTCTCTGTTAAGAATTTGCACACCACGTAAAGCTGTTTTTTAAAGAGAGTTTCAGGGGAAAGATGCTTCCAGAATGAGCAATCATGCAAAACCACTGCCAAAAGTTAGTATTTCATTCAGTCCAAAGGAGTGGAAGGTGCATTCTCATTAGGGAGGTGTAGCACTACGTAGCTCACAGCACCTCCGAGTAGTCTGGAGGTGAAATGCTGACTTGTGTGGACTGAGGGAGCAGAATGTCAATAGCAGGTGCAAAAAGATGGTGCTCAGAGTGAGCAGCAATGGTTCAAACCACTTGTTCTTACAGGAACGCTTTCTTTTGTGGTTCTCTTTTAAGGACCTGTAAAATTTGTTCTAAACAAACATTGCCGTAGTAGAAACTGCTCTGTAATTGAGTATGTAACACAGGTTCAGGTACGTGCTGAGATGCTTCAGATGTCTTTTTGTTGTTACTGCTTCACATCATCAATAGCTTGTCTTTGCTTCTGGTATTAAAAGTTGTAAGTAGAGCATGGCATGACGAATCCTCTACTGAGTGTGCTGCTTTTGGAATAGCTTTCGTGTTGGTGTACTTAAGGTGGGAGCAGCTGGGTTGAACACAGACTCAACTGGAGTTCTGTGCTGTGTTTCTACTGCAGCTGGATGAGGGCTCTGCCTGGTGGCTCACTCAAAGCAGGGCAGGAATGGTCCTCCCTGATAAATAGAGTGTTTAGTGACTGAAACAAGAGAAACCAGCAATCATGAAGTGGGGAAATGGATCGAGCATTTCCTTGGGGGGGTGGGGGTGTTCTCCCAGCAGAGTATCTCTTACCTAGGTGGAGGACAAAGGGAGGTTTGCTTGCTTGTAGTCTTCTTGCCTCTTCATATTTGACCTTTAAGTTTATCGCATTTCCCCAGTCACCTTTGAAAACATGAAGTAGAAAAGGAGCATTTAATTTCTTTAATCACTTCTGTAATTTGAAAACTTATTATAGTCCAGAGCATATCTGATATTAGACTTGAGATGGGAGACCTTAAATCATCATTTGGCTCAAAACTATCAGCTCCACCTTGGTTCTAATCACCCAGACTCTGAAAATCATGGTGTTTTACTTGGCTTGCTCAAACCCCTTGCTGTTTAGTTCAAAGCCTTGCTGAGATCCTTGTGGATAGAAGAGGCTAAGGGAGCATCCCTGCAGGGGGTCAGCCGGGGTACCTGGCTCTGGATTCGAGGCAATGGTTATTCTGTCCTCTTCCCCTAGGATTATATGCGTCAGGCAGGGGAAGTGACATATGCAGATGCACACAAAGGAAGGAAAAATGAAGGTGTGATTGAGTTCAAATCCTATTCTGACATGAAAAGAGCCCTTGAAAAGCTGGACGGGACAGAAGTAAATGGCAGAAAGATTAGATTAGTGGAAGACAGACCTGGATCGAGACGGCGCCGCTCTTACTCCAGAAGCCGAAGCCATTCAAGGTATGTCTGTGGCTAATGCAGCTCCAGCTGAATCTAGCTGCACTTAACAAATGGTCAGCAGCCTCTAAAACACCTTGGGAGTGTTCAGAGTTCTCAGTAAATCATACCATCACAGAATGGTTTGGGTTGGAAGGAACCTTAAAACTTACCTAGTTCCAGCTCTCCAGCCTTTGTTTACTAGACCAGGCTGCTCATGGCCTCATCCAACCTGGGTAGGCTTCAAGCCTTCACAACTTCTCTGGTCAACCTGTCCCCATGCCTCACCACTCTCATGGAAAAGAATTTCTTCCTGATGTCTCATCTCAATCCAGCTTCTTCCAGTTTGAAGCCCTTCAACCCTCATCCTGTCGCTCCATAGCTTTCTAAAAAGTCCCTCCCCAGCTCTCCTGTAGGTACTGGAAGGCTGCTCTAAGATCTCTCTGGAGCCTTCTCTTCTCCAGGCTGAACAACCCAAATTCTCTCAGTCTATCTGCATAGGAGAGGTTTTGAGAGTATACATTTTGAGAATCTGTTAGTTACCTGCAAGTGCCCAAGGGAAATGGGGCCTCAGTTCAGTGCTGTCTTCCCTGGTGAGTGTTTATCTGTGAGCTGAGCACCTGACAGCATGCTCCTCTTTCCCAGCTACATCAGGTCCTGGTCCTTGCTGTCTCACAGGAGAAGGCTGTGTGGCAGGTAGAGCCATGCACACAGAATGAAACAGAAGGTGCTTTTAACACCCTGGCTCTGAACACTGTGTTCTGCTATAAGCACCAGGACTAACAGTTCTTTCTCAGTTTGGAAACCCTCCTCCCGTTCCCTGTTTCTTAGAGATTTGCTGCTTTCGTTGTAGGATCAAGAGAAGTGCTTCAGCACAGCACCCAAGTGTTTTCCCCTTTCCATTCTGGGGCAGAGCTTGTTGCAAGAAAACTCAGACTTGTACTCTTCATAGGACAGCTTGCTTATTAAATCAAAGCCTGGAGTCAGAGCTTTGTCCTAGTGTCTCTCTATTCAGACTCTGCCTTGGCTGGGAAAGTGATTCTTGCTGCCTTACCTTACATCAGGTTGAATATTTTCTTCCTGGTTAGCTGCACTGCTCGCTTCTAGACATGGCAGCAGGGGTTGAGCAGGGTACTGTGACTCTGTGACTTTATTGTGTACTTTGACTGCTCAAAAGGTGCTTTAATACTAGGGGGCTGGCCCCTCAGGGGATCAGAAGCTCTCCATGGGCAGGTGCTAACGTGAAGCTGATTGATTCCGTTGCAGGTCTCGCTCTCGAAGCAGACATTCTCATAAGAGCAGGAGCCGCAGTGCCAGTAGCAGTCGCTCCAAGAGTAGATCAAGATCCAGGTACGTCTTTGTGTTGGAAGAGGTGGGGGCTCTCCACTGACGTGAAAAGCGTTGTTCTAACTGTGTAGTAGGAGTCCTGTTTGTGATCCTTTTCCCTGCTATGTCTCACACACTGCTGAAGTGCTGGTCCAATCCAAGCCACACTAAAGCGGAGCTGTCTGTTGCCTTTGCGCTTCCAGGTCTGTGTCCCGTTCCAGAAGCAAGAGCCGTAGTCGAAGCAAGAGCCGTAGCAGAGGCCAAAAAGAGAAAAGCAGGACTCCAAGTAAAGAGGATAAAAGTAGGAGCCGCAGCAGGAGTGCAGAGAAATCTCGAAACAAAAGTAAAGATAAATCTGAGGGCACTCTCCATAACAGTGATGAGAAGGCAAAGAGCAGGAGCCGCAGCAAGGAAAAGAGTAGGAGCAGGAGTAGGAGTAAGGATAGGGGAGAGACGAGGGAGAGCATGAGGAGTAGGAGCAAGGAAAAAAGCAGGAGCAAAGACAGAGAGAAGAGCATTAGCAAGGCTAGAAGCAGGAGCAAGAGCAGGGATGAGAGTAGGAGCAGGAGCCACAGTAAGGATAAAAGGAAAAGTAGGAAGAGGAGCAGGGATGACAGCAGGAGTAGAAGCAGGAGCTGCAGCAAGAGTGAGAAAAGCAAGAGGCGCAGCAAGCGAGACAGCAAACCGAGTAGCAAGAAGAAAAGGAAGGACAGCCACGAGCGGTCCAGGTCAGCCTCCAAGGAAAAGGAGCATCAGAAATCAGATTCTGACAAAAAGGAGGCAAAAGGTGAGGGTGAGGATGCAGCCACACGTCGAGTGTCTCGCTCCAGGTCTAGGTCGATTTCCAAGTCAAAACCAAATGTCAAATCAGATTCTCGTTCCAGGTCTAAGTCTGTCTCAAAGCCTAGGTCCCGGTCCAAGTCTAGATCTAGGTCTGCCTCCAGGTCACACTCCCGATCGCGGTCAAGGTCTCGCTCCAGATCCTAACCTTGCTGCAGCCACCCTTGGAGCAGTTGGCAGAGTCTTTTGTACATGTTTCGTAGTGGTAGCACAAGTGATTGAAGTAGCAACCCTGTTGATGCTGTATATTTCTACCACCCCTGATGGTGTGTCTGGCGTTCTCCGCAGTGCTCCCTCCCTGCAATGCTCTCAACTCTTCACCTCCCTTTCTGGCCTGTAGAAAGGTTCTCTTCAAATCCACCTCTTCCTGGAGCACCAAAGTTGCCCTGGGAAGAGCCTTGCAGGGAATGAGCACTGCGCCGTGCTGGGTGCAGTGATGACTGCTAGGTAGGTATGATGGCTTCTGCAGTCTTTGCCCTTGAAGTGATACCCTTTGATGTCTGCCATTTAGTGGAAGTGCTAAGTCTTTAGTTTCATACTACTTTTATTTCCTAATTTATTTTTTTTCCTTTTTTTGGACTTACAAAGTTGTGAATAGCACAGTCAAAAGAAAAACAAAAAAAATAGATATTTGGAGTAATCCATAGGGAAAAGAAGTCTAGTTCCATACTCTGGTATTGTGACAATCTCTTTGTTTTATATTTTTTTTTTTCTTTTTTAATTTTTTCCCTGTCTTGCAAAGTACAGTGACTTCTGTTTCCATGAAATTTGAATAAAGACTATTTTTGCTTGACAACATTTGGTGGTGGCTCAATGAAGTTATGTTGTGCTTGTCAGAGCTTTACATCCCTTGGTGTGAGCTTGAATTTGCAGGAGAGTTGCTTGCAGAGAACAAGTTCTTGGTTTAGAAAGCCACTTAATACTGCAGGTAGTCACAACACTCCAGCTACCTTAACTCATTTCTCCACGAACACTTAGTGCCTTGTTTAGGGCTTTAACATTACAATGAGAACACAGAGCTGCACCAGCAGCCTTAATGAAGGTGGCAGCCTTCTTTTCTGCTGTCTCCCTAAATGACACTTAGTGAGCTGTAGCTTCCATTACACTGGGAGGAAATGTTTTTCACCCACTTAACTCCCTCAAGTCATCTGAAATCATTGCTTGGCCCATCACATGGTGTGTGTGGCATAAGGGTGAGTGCCAGGAGGATGGAGCCAGGCTCTTCTCGGTGATGACAGGACAGGGAACAATAGGTGTAAGTTGAGGCACAGGAAGTTTCATGTAAAGAGGAGGAATTTTTTTCCCTGTGAGGGTGACAGAACACTGGAACAGGCTGCCCAGGGGCATTGTGGAGTCTCCCTCTCTGAAGATACTTGACACCTGCCTGGATGTGTTCCTTTGTGATCTGGTATAGGTGATCCTGCTCTGCAGGGGAGTTGGACTGGATGAGCTTTTGAGGTCCCTTCCAGCCCCTGACATTCTGTCATTCTATGAAGCTGATGCTGGAGGTAAGTGTTGCTGGCATGCAGGGTGTGCTCTGCTCTGCTTTATTCTGTAGGTCACAGGTTTGATTGTTTCCTCGTTCACAGCTTGACCTCTTCTTATGGTACTTTTGGGAGGGGAAGGGGAAAGAAGCATGATGCCTTTTCAGGTGTTTTCTAGCCTTAGCAGGCTGAATAGGAGAGCCAAATCCATCCCAGCTCTTTACTTCTGGTTCTTATTGTAGAATCGTAGAATTGTTTTGCCTGTGAAACACCTTGGAGACCCTGGAGTCCAACCATCAACCTAACACCACAATGGCCATTAAACCATGTCCCAAAGGGCCGTGTCCACACACTTTCTGGATACCTCCAGGGATGGTGACTCCACCACATCCCTGTGCAGCCTGTTCCAGTGTCTGACCACTCCTGCAGGAAAGAAATTGTTCCTGGTCTCCAAGCCAAACCTCCCCTAGTGTAACTTGAACCATTTCTGTTCCTTCTGGTACTAGGGAGAAGAGGCCAACCTCCAACTCTCTCCAACCCTTCTGGGAGATGTAGAGAGCCACGAGGTCTCCCTTCAGCCTCTTCTCCAGGCTGAACAACCCCAAGTCTCTCAACTGTTCTCTAGACCCTTCAGCTTTGTTGTCTTCTTTGATTTTATGATCCTTGATCGTGAGTTTGGGATTTCAGTTGTGAGCCAAGACTTTCTAAATCATAGAATCACTCAGGTTGGAAAAGACTTCCAAGAGCCAGAACCATTAACCCTGCACAGCCAAGTCCACCACTAAATAGGAAGGTGTTAATGCAAGCCAGGACATTATGGGATTGCAACATCATGAACCAGCCTTTGCTCTGGGCACTGTGCAGCTGACACTTTGTCTCACTGTCCCCTGCAAAATGTGAAGGGATTGTAGCTTGGGGATTTCCAGACATTGAAGATTCAGGATGACAGGGAGCAGCTGTACAGCAACCCATCTGCTCTGGGTTCACAGTGTCCAGACAGGCTCTGCCATCCCACTGTAATTCCCTGGCACCCACTTTCCCAATCTGGCTTCTCCTGTTACACCCAGAGCAGTCTGGAGCTGAGGATGGAGCCTCAGCTTGGCTCAGTTTATTTTCCAGGAGCTTTTCCTCCTGTGCTTGGGGGGAACCTTTCTAAAAGAAGAAAAAGTGAAAGACTTGATTCTGAGGAGCTCCTGGCTTGGAAACACCAAGAGTGGTGGGGGCTGCTTTCTGCCATGTCCCCACAGCATCCCCGGGGGTGTGGGGAGGAAAGAAGAAAGTCAGATACCAGCTGGAGTTTTATAGCTGTTCCCAAGTAATATCCCAGTTTTACACTGGGCAAATGATAGAATCATAGAATGTTTGGGTTGGAAAAGCCCTTTCAGATCATCCAGTCCATCCATTCTCTACCTCTACCATGCCTGGTTCTACACCACGTCCCTCAGCACCACATCTCTGCCTCTTTGAAACACCTCCAGGCACAGGGATTCAACCACCCCCCTGGGCAGCCTGTGCCACTCTTCAAGAAGCCTTTCAGTGAAGAATTTTTTTCTAATATCCAACCTAAACCTCCCTTGGTGCAACTTGAGGCCGTTTCCTCTTGTCCTATCCCTTGTTCCTAAGAAGAAACCAACTCCTACCTTACTACATCCTCCTCACATCATTCGACCTTTGCTAACTCAAGACTTTGCCAGCATCTCTTCTGTTGCATGTGTGGCTTTGCATGAAGACCTGATGTTTCCTGCTCTACCTGCCAGAAAAAAGGAAAAGCCAGAATGTGAGCTCTTCCTTGAGCTGAAACCAAACAAGCAAACAAGGTCACTATGGCTTTATCAGCCACTTTCCTTTAGCACACTTCAACCTGCAAGCCACACTTGTGACAGCCGTTCTGTGGCCAGATGTTCACTTCCTAGGTGCAACGAATTCTGTTTAATTTGATCCTTTCAAACTGATGCTGCCACATTAAAAAGATGAAAGGGCCAGAGAGCCTAAGACTTGCTTTCAGCACAGAATATTTCTGCAGAGTTTAAGAGGGGTCAGGGCTTAGTGAGTGGCTCAGACTTTATCAAATGTCATATTACCACGGCAGCGTGAGAACGCTCCATGGAAGTGATATTTAATTTCTTTAGAAGGAAAAAGCCTTTTCCAGCCAGCTATGTTTAGTGCTTTACCATCTTAAGGCTCTCATAATAACATTTCTAATCCTTTTTGCTGCTTAATCTCAGTACAGAAACAAACCAGGCTAGGCAAGATATTTGTAATAGGAGGCGAGTGGCTTAAAAACGCCTTCAAGAAAATCTGTAAATGATAACATCTAGACAAAAACTTTCTGAAGTGACTCTGGTTTGTGCTGTCTGGCTGCCAGAGCTGCTCCTTGTGATGTGAAAGTTGAGTGAGCCCCCCAGGAGAAATATTTCTGCCCTAAACTCAGAGATTTGTAGAATGGTTTGGGTTGGAAAGAACCTTAAAGCTCATCCAGTTCCAACTCCCTGCCATAGGCAGGGACACCTCCCACTAGATCAGGTCACTCGAGGCCTCATCCAATCTGGCCTTGAACATCTCCAGGGAAGGGGCATCCACAACCTCCCTGGGCAACCTGTGCCAGTGTCTCCCCACCCACAATGTAAATAATGCAAGAATATAAAACACCTGATGACAGGCTGTTGGAGATAGAGATACCTGGAAAATTTTTGGCTGAAGGGTAGATTTTCATTGTGCACAGTTAGAGATGGTCTCTGCAAGGGGAAAGACAAAAACTCTTTGAGGTTCTGTGTGTGAGCTCCTCAGGTGATGCTGAAGGTACAGGACTGGTACCCACCCCATGGGGAGGTTTCTGTGTGCAATGAGGCAGTAGTGGGGGAGTTTTGATGTGATTAATTGTGAGTTCACACAATCACAGCATGGTGGGGGTTGGAAGGGACCTCTGGAGATTATCCAGTCCACACCCACCCTGCTAAAACAGGGGTACCCACAGCAGCTGCTCCAGAATCACACTTCTGAGGTGGATTTGGAATCTCTCCACAATTTCTCTGGGAAGCCTGCTCCAGGAATCCAGCAGCCTCACACCAAATCTTTTTCCTCACGTTCAGATGGAATCTCCTGGGTTCCAGTTTGTGCCCTTTGTCCTTGTGTTGTCACTGGGCACTACTGAAATGTGTCTGGCCCCATCCTCTTACCCCTCACCTTTTATCTCTTGCTGAGCATTGATCTATCCCTCATCAGGCTGCTCTCTTCCAGGCTCACAGCCTTTCCTTCTCACAGAGATGCTCCAGGCCTCTCAGGATCTTTGTAGCTTCTCTTGCACCCCCTCTGGTAGTTCCCTGTCTATTTGAACTGGGGAGCCCAGAACTGCACCCAGTAGTCCTGATATGGCCTCACCAAGGCAAAGTGGGAGGAGAACCTCCCTTGACCTGCTGGCCACACTCTTCTCAGTGCAGCTCAGGAGACCATTTGCCTTCTTGGCCACAAGGACACATTGCTGGCTCTTTGTGAACCTGTCCACTAGCACTCTCAGGTCTTTCTCACAGAGCTGCTTCCCAGCAGGTCACTCTTGACATGTACTGGTGCAGGGAGCTGTTCCTGCCCAAGTGCAGCACCTTACACTTGCCCTTATTGAACTTCATGGGGTTCATGAGAACATTGATGGCATGGCCAGAGAGAAAGAATCAGTGCAACATCTGCAATAGCTCTCCAATATTTCCAAGCCATATTTATTTTGAAATAATTAAANGAGTTGCCATCCCTGGAGATGTTCAAGCAAAGCCTGGATGGGGCACTTAGTGCCATGGTCTGGTTGATTGTCTAGGGCTGGGTGATAGGTTGGGCTGGGTGAGCTTGGAGATCTCTTCCAACCTGGTTGATTCTATGATTCTATGAAATATAAGCAAGAAGCCAACTTTAGGCTGAAGACATCTACCCAATGCAGTGGGAAATAGCCCCAAAAATCCGATGTAGGGAAACACAACTCGTAGGTGAGCTTAGAGAAGGGAAAGGATAAATTCACGTGGCAGGCACGGGGCAGGGTCTGTAGAAATGACTGCTGGAAGAAGTGAGATAACAGGGCAAGGAGGCTCAGCATAGGGATTTCTCATCAAAATGTAAATTGCTGCAATTAGAACAAAAATATGATAGTTCAGTTGTGTGTAAACTCCTTTAGCTTCTCCACAGCCCTGTAAGGCTGGACCCAGCGAGGGCTCAGCCAGCAGCTGGGAGCATCTGCAGAACTGGGCCCTTAGCTGGAACTTGCTGACACAGATGAGGTGAGAAATGTATTTGTTTTCTGCCTAATTTTAAAGATGGGTATTTTATGTTCTTCACTCAAGGGATGAAGAATATTATGATGTGTGTTTCAAATGAGCTGTTTCAAATCTCATTTATTATTTTCCCTGAAACCCCATTCCATTTAAGTTGTCACAGCTTGGGGTCTGCTCCTGCTCTTTCCTCGCTTATCACAGGGAAGAAAAAAAAAACACAACAAAAAAACCCCACAAAAAAACAACAAAACTCCCAAAGCATCATTAAAAAAAAAAAAAAAAATTAAAAAATCCTAGCAGCACTTCTTTTATTGTTTGAAAATTCAAATGGAAAGGCAAATAACATTTTCAGGGGAGAAGAAAAACAAGTTTAACAAATGCAAAAGAAGAAGGGGAAATATTGTGTATTAATCATCGGTGGGGGAGGCAGCGCCAGGGAGCAGCCTGGTGGGTCACAATCTGCTGGCTGCTGGTGGGATTTTTTACAGCTCATTTTCCAAAATCTCCCTAAATGTGCCTCAATGTCCCATGCCTGGCCCCCTCCCTGTGTCCTCATGGGCCCATGACTATTAGTGGCCCTGTCGCAGTGGCCCCATGGACCCATCGGGGTTCCTGTCCCCATGCCCGGTCCTGTCCCAGTGCCAGCTTTGTCATAGAATCATAGAATGGTAAGGTTGGAAGGGACCTCAAAAATCATCTAGTTCCAAACCCTGCCATTGGCAGGGACACCTCCCACTAGTACAGGTCACTCAAGGTCTCATCCAACCTGGCCTTGAACACCTCCAGGGAGGTTGTGGAACACAGAATCANGGGCTGCACTCACACTGCAGGCTCATGTTGAGCTTTTCATCACCCCAGACCTTCAGGTCCTGTTCCTCAGGGCTGCTCTCAGCCATTCCCCACCCAGCCTGGAGCTGTGCTTGGGATTGTGCCTACCCAGGTGCAGGACCTTGCACTTGGCCTTGTTGAATGTCATGAGGTTGTCTTGAGCTCACCTCTGCAGCCTGTCCAGGTCCCTCTGGATGGATCCCTGCCCTCTAGCAAATCGACTGTGTCACGTAGCTTGGTGCCATCTGCACACTTGCTGAGGGTGCCAGTTTGACAGCTGATACTGTCCCCATATCAGCTCATCCCAGCACCAGCTACATCCCCATGGCTCTCTGTCCCAGTTCATCCCTACCCCTCGATAGGCCAATACTATCCTGTCCCAGTGCCAGTCTGTCCCAGTACCTCCGCGTTCCAATGCCAGCCCTGCCTCAGTGATAGCCCTGTCATAGAATCAGAATGGTTTAGGTTGGAAGGGACCTGAAAGCTCATCCAGTTCCAACCCCCTGCCATAGGCAGGGACACCTCCCACTAGTACAGGTCACTCAAGGCCTCATCCAACCTGGCCTTGAACACCTCCAGGGAGGGAGCAGCCACAACCTCCCTGGGCAACCCCTGTCCCCAGCACGAGTCCCATCACACTACCAGCTCACCAGTACATCCCAGTGCCAGCTTTGTCTCAGTACCAATCCATCACAGTACCAGCCCTGCCCCTGTGCTTCCAAGTCCTAATGCCGGTTCACCAAGTGCCAGACCTGTCCCGGTTCAACCCATCCCAGCGCCAGGCTTGTCCCAGTACCTGCCTGTGGCAATGCCTGCCTCATCCTACTGCTCAGCCTCACCCCAGTGACAGCCATCCCAGCACCGGCCCCGTCCTACCGCCAGCCTGTCCCAGCGCCTTCCCAGTGTCTCCCAGCTCCCATCCCCATCCCAGAACCCTGACCCGCCCTGCCCCCAGCGCCGCCTCAGCCGGGGCCGGGGCCGGGAGCGGAGCGGGACCGCGGCACGACCGCCGCGCATGCGCTCCGGCGTCCCGCGGGACCCGGCGGGGCACTAATTGTTGCCGGNCGGCCCGGCCCGGCCCGGCCCCGGGGTCTGCGAGGGGGAAATGGCGCTTCGGGGCAACCCCGCGCCCCGTCCCGACTCGACTGCCCCGCTCGGGAGGGGCTGCTCTTCGGGGGTGTCCTTCCCGCTGGGTGCTGAGGAGACCCCGAGGGGCTTCCCTCAGTTTAAAGCTGCGGGAGGGGTGGGGAAAGTGTCTTTTAAAGCGCTCTGAAGGGGAAAGTCCACTGTAAAGCTCAGCTCAGCTCAGCTCAAGAGGCGCTCGTCAGGCGATCTGAAGTTGTTTGCAGGCTCCGGAGCGAAATTACAAAATGTTTACCTTTTCTCGAGTGGTTTTTTTTTGCCGCTTTCTCAGTAGCTGGTTATGCAAAATCAGTGTCCGGTCCGG
>WBNM01010872.1:34508-59493 GCA_013399055.1 Ramphastos sulfuratus | reverse complement strand
AACGATACAAACTTTCTTGACAGCAGCTTTAGAGAGTGGAAGTGAAGGCATCAGGTTTTTAGGGGCGGAGGGAAGGGCAGTGCTGGATGAACCGAGGGATAAATCCAATGCTTTAAATGTATTGATCGGTGCTGAGGGTAAAGATCAGAGTGGGACAATCTTAGTAATGTTTGGTGTTGAGAAGAAAGGGATTGGGAGAGTTTTGTGGATGCTTGGTGCTGCTGGATTATGAAAAATCAGTGTCCAGTCCTGGTCCTAGTTCTGATGGAAACTTTGGGAGCGGGAAAACTGGAAAATAGCAAAAAATAGATAATTACAGCGCAATAGAAAGAGATTTTTGGAGGCCTAGCCGAGGGCAGAAAGATCTGAGTTTTTGTTTTGGTTTTTTTTTTTTTTTTCTTTTGCTAGAGGGAAAACAACGATGCAAACTTTCTTGACAGCAGCTTTGGAGAGTGGAAGTAAGGGCATCAGGCTTTTAGGAGCAGAAGGAAGGGCAGTGCTGGATGAACCGAGGGATAAATCCAATGCTTTAAATGTATTGATCGGTGATGAGGGTAAAGATCAGAGTGGGACAATCTTAGTAATGTTTGGTGTTGAGAAGAAAGGGATTGGGAGAGTTTTGTGGATGCTTGGTGCTGCCGGAGGTTAGGTTTTTGTTAGGAAAACAATTTATTCAAATATCATAGAATGATAAGGTTGGAAGGGACCTCGAAGATCATCTAGTTCCAACCCCTTGCCATATCACCTAGATAAGTTTTAAAAAAAACAAAAAAACACATAACAGACATTGGGCTGTGATTGGGATGAAGAGCTCTGAAATTTTGTGCCAAATTGCATAAGACTTCTCTGCTTTGTGGCTTGCATAAGAAAACAAAAGGAGAGTTGGGGCTGTGCAGCGTGGAGAAGGGAAGGCTCAGGGGAGACCTTAGAGTAGCATTCCAGTACCTGAAGAAGGCTGTAAGAAAGCTGGGGAGGGACTTTTGACAAGGGCTTGTAGTGATAGGTCAAGGGGGAATAGACTGAAGCTTGAGGAGGGCAGATTGAGACTGGAGATGAGGAAGAAATTCTTTCCAGTGAGAATGGGGAGACACTGGCACAGGTTGCCCAGGGAGGTTGTGGCTGTCCCCTCCCTGGAGGTGTTCAAGGCCAGGTTGGACGAGGCCTTGAACACTCTGGGTTGGTGGGAGGTGTCCCTGCCCATGGTAGGGGGGTTGGGACTGGATGAGCTTTAAAGTCCCTTCCAACCCAAACCATTCTGTGAATCTATGAAGCTGGGCATTTGATGCTACCAGCCCTTGTGACCACACAGCAATTAACAGCAATCCGATGCGGTCTTGTTAGTGTTTTGCTTCCCTGTTCTGCCTTGTCCCATTGATTTAAATTTAATATTTTTGAGGGTGGGGACAATTTCCCCCCCTCCCCTGCCCCTCGCAGTGAGTATTTCTGCTTGGTGGTGTAAGGTATGTAATAACAATTACTAGAAGTCCCCAGGGTACTGTGCTGGGACTGGAGTTCTACAAAGTAATTACAGCTGCAGTTAAAAACGTGGGACATTTTTGGCCTCCGTGCTCTAGTTTTGGCCTAGAATTGATTGCACCTTACAGGGCAAATAATCCCATTAAGGCTGAATGCATGTGAGATAAATTGTAATTCATCCTGAGCACAGAGGTGGAAATGCAACCTGAATTGGAGCTGCCAAGTACAACTGGGTACAGCTGCTGGGCAGATTGTGTAGGGCCAGCTCCTTTTTTTATTTCTTGGCCAGAGTTAATTTCTCTTGCTTTTGTGTAATAAGTTGCAGTAAGGGTGAAGTGGTTACAAGCAGATGTGCTCTGTGGGTGATTCCTGACCCACTGACTTCTCGTGGCCCAAGGGTGTGTATTCTTTGCTGTTTGCCTGCCCTTTTTTTACCACCAGTTCTTTATTGACTGGAATTTTAAGGCAGGAGCATGAGTCTTTAGAATGATTAAATGAATCCTAGATGATTCTTTTGATAAATACTATCTGCAATTTGCTTTTAGAATGGCTGGATTAAGGTTGTGGTGTTCATTTGCAGGAGAAGGTCTGGCTCTGCCTTATTTCTGTCTGTGCAAAGCTTGTAGTCACACTTTCNGCTCTTGCTGCAGCCCAGCACACAGTTGCTGTCTGGGCTGCACTCACACTGCAGGCTCACGTTGAGCCCCATCACCCCAGACCCCCAGGTCCTTTTCCTCAGGGCTGCTCTCAGCCATTCCCCACCCAGCCTGGAGTTGTGCTTGGGATTATGCCTAATAATGTATTCCTCTGGCACGGAGATATGAATTGGAGGGTAAAGCTCCAGTATAACCCACTTGTATTTGAGGGTGCTGGAGCTAGACACATTTGAGTAGCACCCAGTGACAGAACAAGGCCAGTGAGCACAAACTGGAACCCTGGAGGTTCCATCTGAACATGAGGGAAAACAGCTTTGGTGTGAGAATGCTATAGCCCTGGAGCAGGCTGCCCAGAGAGGTTATGGAGTCTCCCTCTGTGGAGAGATTCCAAACCCACCCAGACATTGTGATCCTGGGCAAGCTGCTGTGGGTGCCCCTGCTTTAGAAGAGGCACCCAGAGGGTTAGAACCTCTGGATGAACACCAGAGGACCCTTCCAACTGTAACCATGTTTGGATTCTGGGATTTTTCCAGAGATGAAAAGTGCAGCAGGCTGCAAGCCTGGTGCTGGTAATGAGATCAGATTCATCTCGAATGGTGACAGAGATGTGGTTAAAGGTGCATCCTGTGGCAGTCCATGCACACAGGAAAGGTGTTTGGAGGCCTAAGTCCTGTTATCAGAATTACAGATTTTGAGTATCAGGAAAACAGTTAAACTGGGTCAAACCCAGACTGAAGCAGAGTAGCAGCTACTCTGGACCTTTGTAGCCTTTGCCGTGCAATTACAAGGTGGTTCCCAAGCTGCAGTGTCTGTTGTTCTCCCCCAGACACACGCTCTGCCCTCTCTCCCACCGTTTCTAATTTTCAATCTATTTCAGCCGTTCCTGGCACCCTCCAGCAGCCTGCCGACGGGAGTGAAGAAGGTAGCACAGTGGGTTGAAAAAATGAGATCAGAGACCTGGGAGCGGAGGGGAAAATGACCAAATGTTTCCATGTTAATGAAGGCTGGCAGCTGAAAGCTCTGACACGTGGAATCAATTAGCAGCGGAGGCAAACAGAGATCCCACCAAACCCCAACCTCCCTAATTAGTGGCACTGGCTGTGCTCTGCAGGTGAGACGTGCAGGCAGATGTGCTCTGCTGAATTTGGCAGATTACTTTCCAAAGCGTGGTTCAATGTATTGGAAAAAGACTTTCCCTCCAGGAGTGGATGTTTTATTACTGGGTTTAGCCTCTTTTGGCTCATCTCCTGTTTGGTGGTTGTGGTGGTGGTGTTGTGTTCTTTTTAATTGCTGATTGAATCCAGTTAATTGAAGGGATAAAAAAGCCTGGTAGATCCGAGCAAACAGAAGTAGGAGCTGTAGCTGTGAACCAGGCAGGATTTGTTTTGATAACTGTATTTATGTTGTAGCTTTTAAACCAAACAAAATATGTGATTTAAGCGAGAAGCCTGAACACAAGCAGCAGCAGGGTTCATTCTTGACTGGTGTGAGGCAGATGAAAGCTTCTTTGCGTGGTGCTGTGTGACTGGTGGCAGGGTGGTGCAGAGCTGAGATTCCTGTTGACACATCAGATAATTCCAGCCTTAGAAATAGTCACCACTGCTAAAAATCCTGTGGCTTGTTTCTTTTTGCAGTGGGATTGGTGGAAGAAGGAGCTTTGGGAGGCTGACAAAGGCTCAGAAATAGTCACCAGTATTAAAAATCCCGTGGCTTGTCTTTGCAGAGGGGTCGGTGGGAGCAGAAGCCTTTGGGAGGCTTACAGGGGTGTGCTGTGTCTTCCAAACTGCATCCGAATGGCTTTTCAAACAGTACGTGGTGACTCTTGCATTCCTGCTGCTCCGTGTCTTTGTCTGATTCTTTCTTTCCTCTTTGCACATAGTTTGGGTTGTTTGAATTTTTTGACTGCTTCCTTGTGTTTGGTTTCCACGAGGCTTGCTTTGTCCTCAAGCTGGAACATGAATGGTGAGAGGCTGGAACAGGGAGAAAATAGCTGCAGTGAATTTGCAGGGTGAGCTACAGTAGTTTCACCCTTCGCTGCCCTTCTTGGGGCTCTGAGGAGTTGCTTTCTACCCCATGCTGTGCTCAGAGGATTTCTTTGTGGCTGGGGAAGGACAACAGCACCTGGGAGCCTGAACTCTGTCCTGTCTGCACCTGTGAATGGTAGTCTGGGCTCCAGTTTCCCAGTTGATGCTGGAGTTTTGTCCATTTTGAGGCAAAATATATGTGAGTTTGCATAATGCAGCTTCTCAAATGACAGAGCATGGGACTGCATCACTGTTTGAAAACAAACACCCAGGAAAAAGGTCAGTCCCATAAAGTTGGAGGTTTAAAACTGACTATTTTTTAGCAGTGCAAGGCCCTTACCTGCTCAGCAGTGCTTTTCCTGTCATCCACTTGTGTTGAAACCAGGTCCTGATTTCTGTACTTCCACCCTTGACTACGGACGGGATATGGAGAAGGAATTGCCTCTGAAGTCCCTGGAGACTCTCTGCAGCTGCCCTTCCTTGCACAGGTGAGAGGACAGACATGGCAGGGTTGGGGATGGTACTGGGGTGTTGGAGAGACACAGCATTGCAGCTCAAGTTTGAAACTCTTCCTGCACTAAAACTGGTACGGGGTAGCAGAGCCAGAGGTCTCGTAAGAAGGACATGGAGAGAGTCCAGAGGAGGCCACAAGGATGATCAGAGGGCTGGAGAACCTCCCCTACAGGGACAGGCTGAGAGAGTTGGGGTTGTTCAGCCTGGAGAGCAAAAGGCTCCAGAGAGACCTTAGAGCAGACTTTCAGTACCTGAACGGAGCTGGTTCAGCTGGAGAGCTGGGGAGGGACTTTTGACAGGGGCTTGCAGTGACAGGACGAGGGGCAATGGCTCTGAGCTGGAAGAAGGGAGACTTAGACTGGAGATTAGGAAGAAATTATTTCCAGTGAGAGTGGGGAGACAGTGGAACAGGTTGCCCAGGGAGGTTGTGGATGCCTCCTGCCGAAAGTGTTCAAGGCTAGGCTGGATGAGGCCTTGAGTGACCTAGTGGGAGGTGTCCCTGTCCATGGCAGGGGAGTTGGAACTGGATGATCTTGATGGTCCCTTCCAACCCAAACCATTCTATGAATTTCTGAATTAATTTATCCTTGGTTTATAAACCTCAATTTGTTTCAAAATGCTCTTTGGAAGAGGTTGGTACTTCTGTGTGGATTGTGAGTGAGGGTTTTTTCTCTCTTTTTTTGAACATTAAGCTGGAAATGTGGGTTATAACCTTTCAAGGTGAGAAGTTGGGTGATAGAGTCAAAGTAAAGGAAGGGTTGGGGTTCTGAGCACTTGGAGTGAAGCTCTGAAGCATGCACAAAATCCTTTAGGAAATCAAATAGGACTAAGCACAGACCTGAGTGCATTTTTGGGTCAATAGCAGCAATAATGCTCAGCACATTTACACATTTTCTTCCCCTGCTCACCTTCCACGACTGTGCTATCAGTCCATCTGTACTTGCTGAAACCTCTGCTGGGAAGGGAAGGATGAAAATAGCTTATCTATGTGTGCAAGCTGTGCTTTTTTTAAAATACTATCTGCAAAAGTAGTTCTCCAGCTTTTTGTTTAATTAGTTCCCTCTCTAAACACTTCACTTTTCAGCCTCAAGATGATCTTTCTTTTTTTTTTTAAAGAAGATTCATTTCTGACCTAGTGTTTTCTGCAAGAGGGACAGCAATGGTTTTGCAATTTCTCATTGTATTTAACACAAAGCAGGCATGTGATGCTTAATTGAGAGAAGTTTGGGTGTGTTTTTTATATGGCCATCTGTGCCAGACTTGACTTTAATTCCTTCATTCTGTAGTAATGCTAAATCTGCAAATAACAATTTGATGGCAGACTCTACCCAGCTATTTAGAAAACAACTACCAGAAGAAAAATCTGATTTGCTATTTTTGTTGCACTATTAAGTACATAGAATATGGGCACTCTGGCTGCTTCTGCCTCTTGACTTCAGCAGCAAATGGATCTGAAAGATGAGCCAACACTTGTGTGTTGTTTTTCTTTTTTTTAAGACTGCTTCATCAATTCTGTGCAGTTTCCTTTCTAAACACTTGACATGCATTATTCAGTGTGGAACAAATTCTGTTGGTGTCAGTATGACACATGAAAAACTCGTGGTGTAGGTACTGGTAGTTTTAGAGCCTAAGACTGGTCCCCTTAACACCTGTCATTTGGAGCTGAGATAATCAAACTTTTTCTCCAGGAGATTTTGAGTAGTCAGAAAAGTGCAACATACTGAAGTGGCTTTGTGGAATCATAGAATTGGTTTGGTTGGGAAAGGCCTCTAAGATCATTTGAGCCCAACTGTCAGCCCAGCGCAACCATGACCACTAAATCACATCCCTAAGTGCTGTGTCCACAGGTTTCATAGAATCTCAGAATGGTAAGGTTGGAAGGAGGCCTCAAGGATCATCTAGTTCCAACCCCCTGCCATAGGCAGGGACCCCTCCCACTAGTACAGGTTACTCAAGGCCTCCTCCAACCTGGCCTTGAACACCTCCAGGGAGGGAGCAGCCACAACCTCCCTGGGCAACCTGTTCCAGTGTCTCACCACCCTCACTGTAAAGAACTTCCTAACATCTAATTCTAACTTCCTAACTTCTAATTTCTTGAATGCCTCCAGGGATGGAGACTCCACCACCTCCCTGGGCAGCCTGTTCCAATCTCTGACAACTCTTGCAGCAAAGAAATTTTTCCCAATATCCAATCTAAACCTCCCTGGCACAATTTCAGGCCTTTTCTTCTCATTCTATCACCTGATACTAGGAAGAAGAGACCAACTCCAGCCTTACTGCAACCTCCTTTCAAGCAGTTGTAGAGAGCAATGAGGTCTCCCTTCAGTCTGCTCCACACTAAACAACCCCAGTTTCCTCAGCTGGTTCTCACCAGCTCTGTTGTCCTTCTCTGGACATGCTCCAGCATCTCAGTGTCCTCCTTTGAGTGAGGAGGCCCAAAACTAAACCCAGTATTCGAGATGCCTCGGAACAAAGTGAATAAAACAACTAACACAGGGATGTGACATCCTTTAAAACCTGGGTCTGGGAGCTTGCATCCACCATGCAGCCATTCAAGATGTCAAAGAAGTTGGGAGGATAACAAAACATTATGGGTAATGGCTGCTCCTCTGGATTGTTTTCATTAACTACTTCCACTTTACAACCATGTTTTATTGCAGAATGAAGTCTTTGTGTCTTAGTTAAACATGGAAGTGGTGTGAGGGAACTTTTCCATTATCAGAATCATGTTGGGTTTTTTTTTCCCCCTCACCACCACTGCAATTTTAATATTGTCAGAAAATTGACTTTTATCTTGAATCACAGATCTTACAGCTTCCTTATACAGGTCATTAAGTTTTGAGTGAAGAGAGTTCTGATTACAAGTGATGGAAAGTATTTGTATCTTGCATCTGCTGTTGTAGAAATGGGATCAGATTTAGAAACAGGCTTAGGAAATGCTTTGGATCCCTTCTGCAGAGTGCTTCTGCACATGGTAGGGATTTATCTGTGTGGTTCATCAGTGTCTGCAAGTGTTACAGTGGTTACAGATGGTTCCTAGAGGTGAGGATTGGCAGTGTCATGATGTCAGGCCTTGAGGAGATGTCCCTGAGTCTCCTGGCTGAGTTCATTGAGTGTGGGCTTTGCACAGGGCTTTGACAGTGGCAGAGCCACCATCCTTTGCAATCACAGAATCATTTTGTTTGGAAGAGACCATTAAGATTGACAAGTCCAACCATTAACCCAGCACTGCCAGGTCACCGTAAACTAAGTCCCTCTGCTCCACATCTACACAGCTTTGAGTCCCCTCCAGGGATGGAGACTCCACCACTGCCCTGGGCAATCTGTTCCAGGCCTTGACAACCCTTTGGGGGAGACATTGTTGTTTATGTCCAACCTAAACCTCCTTTTGTGCAGCTTGGGGCTATTTCCTCCTGTGCTATCACTTATTCCTTGGGAGAAGAGACCAACCCCCACCTGGCTCCAACCTTCTTTCAGGTAGATATAGAGAGCCACGTCTCCCTTCAGCCTTTTCTGCAGACTGAACAACCCCAGTTCCCTCAGCTGCTCCACGCAAGACCTGTACTCTGGAGCTGGGGAGAAGCAGCTCAGCACCAGATGCTTTTAGTGAAAGCTATAAACGTGAAGGTCAGATGTGCTTCTGTTTCTTACTTTCAAGTAGAAAAACAGAAGCATTAACTCTGGATGTGAAGTAGGTTTTGTATCTTCTTTTGCATCCCCCCTCCTCTGTTGGGAAATGTCAGTGTGCTCTCCAGCATAGCACTGAGAGCCTCACTCAGCTCCTGCAGCAGCCATAACAGGAAAAAGGCTGCTTCCACCATGTCACATAAACCTAAAGAGAAAGGCAGGGAGTGTCATCACAGATGGGGGTGGTTGGACTGGAAGTGAAGGCAGCACTCGGCCTTGTGATCCGAGGTGATGCCACTGGCATGCTGCATCCTGACTTTTCCATATCTCTGTGAGGGAAGCTGGCAGGAGCGGCAGGGGAGTGGGAATGGGAGCTGTGTGTACAACAGGCACATAATGAGCAGCTGTAGCCTGTGCAGGTGCTTTGTTCTTGACAGCTGAAATAAATCTGTGCACGTGCCTGTCTGTGTTTTCAATGCAGGCATGTCAGGAAAGCAAGAGCAGTTCAGAGATGACGATGCTGGGCTCCGTCCTAGGCTCAGCTGCAGAGTTCAGACTCGCAGCATTGCTGTCCAAGCTGCTAAATTGATTTCAGTCTCATTGCCACAGTGCCTGTTGATTTGTCTCAGCTCAATGCCACCTGAGCATGATCCATACATCGATGTAAGTGTAGGGTAGCCTTGCAAGGGCTGCATTGTACACATGAATGTGGGAAACTCCTGAGTGGTTGATTTTAGCAGTCCTGTGGCAGAGCTAAGGCAAAACGTTTTTGTTTCTCCTCCATTTCAGCTCAAGGTATCCCTCTCCTTTGCTAGATCAATTTTTTTTTCTCCTGCAGATCTTTCAGAGCAACATTTCCTTGGTTGTAGTGACAGAAAAATAGTAGGAAACACAGTGAGTGGAGCCTGGGATTCCTCAATTCTGAATTGTCCTTTTTTTTCTTCTCTGACATAGTGAAAGCACTTAAGTCTTCCTCACACCTTTAAATGCTTGCCAGTGGCTACTAACACATTCTCTTGAGGCACTGGTACTGTTCCATTGCAGGTTCTGAAAGTTCATTTCAGTCCCTGACTTCTGAGGTTCCTGGAGGTGAGGCTGTTGGGTTGGTTTTGGGTTTGTGGTTGGGTTTTTTTCTGTTTTGTTTTTTTTTGTAATGATATTAATTCAGCCTTGCAAAATACTACTTGCCTGAGATGAGTAATAGGTTTTGATGGGTAAGTAAAGCATCATCAGTCATCATCATAGCAAAGGACAGGCAAATGATTTTTGTGTCTGAACTACTAAGCATTGAGAGCAGTTCCTGAGAGTGGTTTCCTTGTGCCCCACAAGAAGGGATGATTTTTTTTTTTCTTTGCTGTCTGTTTAAACTGCAGTTTGGTTCTCTGCTAGCATCACAAGAATGAGTGACAGATCGAAGGCGCTGGGTGACAGACACTGCTGCCAGCCCTGCCAAGAAGCTGGGGGTGCAGAGAGCTCTGAGTGCCAGCTCTGAGTGCAGCTCTGTTGCACTGAAGGCAGTGACCGCCTTTGCTTGGCTTCCCATTCTGTTTTGGGGAAGAAAGGTGATTTGTAAGTCGCTTGTTCCCAGAACAGCTTAGTGTCAGATGGTTTGCTCCATGCCAGCTGCTTCTCGAATGGAATTTTGCCTCCTGGTACGTGGAAGCTCAGCCAGCAGGCCTGCAAATTTCAGTGTTGTGACTTGATTTACAGTCTTTGGCTTTATTGAGACGTTGTGATTCTCACATTTACCCTTATAGAAAGACACTGAAATCCTGTGGCACTGGAGATCAACCCAGCAGCATCTGAAACGGGGTTGCTGTTGAAATCTTTCTCTTCCCATTAGGTCTGGTGGTATACAGAGAAATCCACTGAACCCCCATCCACCCCTTTACCCTTCACTTTTATTTCTTTGTTTGAACTTCACCATTTTTTCTTGCTTTCTTTTTCTTTTTTTTTCCTCTCCTAAGGCACGATGGATGTCAAAAGCCAAAGCTGCTTTTCCACAGTAGAAGCAGTTTCCCAGGGCTGCACCATGGTTCAGTGACAGAAAAAGGATTAAACCTTGAGTATTCTGACCTTTGTCCATAGATTGCCCACCAAAGATAAAGCCCAGAGCTCTGGGTGGTGGCATATTGATTATGAACCATCATCTAGACTGGGTATTAGAAAGAAATTATTTCCAGTGATGGCGGTGAGACACTGAAACAGGTTCCCCAGGGAGGTTGTGGATGCCCCCTCCCTGGAGGTGAGACACTGAAACAAGTTCCCCAGGGAGGTTGTGGATGTCCCCTCCCTGGAGGTGAGACACTGAAACAAGTTCCCCAAGGAGGTTGTGGATGTCCCCTCCCTGGAGATGTTCAAGGCCAGGTTGGATGAGGCCTTGAGTAACCTGGACTAGTGGGAGGTGTCCCTGCCCATGGCAGAAGGTTTGGAACTAGATGATCTTTATGATTCCTTCCAACTCAAAACTGTTCTGTGACTCTCTGAATCTCTGCCAGCATGGTCATCACATAACACTCCATAAACCCAAATCTACAGCTTGGCTCTGAATGACTCATCTCAGTTTTGCTCTTTCTTCTCTTGTGTTAATGTTTCTGTGTCTTCAGAAGTTAAAGATGAAGAACAATCACAACTGGGGGCAAATGGGGAATGTTTGTGCCTGGCTGTGGCTCTTTGGAGAGTTTTAAGTTAGTTTCTACTGCCTTTTTAATTGCAGTTTGCTTCCTTTTATTGGGCTATCTTGATTTTATTGTAGATTTTACTGATAAGGGAACATTATAGAAAAAGTAATTTATTTTTCTAGGAGTTTTACTGGATTTATAAAGCACAGAGATGAAAATAACCCATTATTGTGTCAGGTCTTCTCTGCTTAGTACAGGATTATCTCCTACATTGTGATTTTTGACAGTTTTCCTGGCCCAATTTAAAATGCATTCTACAACTCAATTACTGCTGCCTAAGTATCTCTAAACTCCTCCTCCCAAAGGGAGTTCTGAAAATGCTCTTGCTGTTTGAGCTGTTTTATTTTTAAAGCCTGAATCCAAAGAACAACATCTAAAATAGCTGAAAGGGACCTACAGGAAGGCTGGGGAGGGACTGTTTAGTGGTAGTGATAGAATGAAGGGCAATGGTTTGAAACTGGAGCAGGATAGGTTTAGTCTGGATGTCAGGAAGAAGTTCTTTACAGTGAGGGTGGTGAGGCACTGGCACAGGTTGCCCAGGGAGGTTGTGGCTGCTCCCTCCCTGGAGGTGTTCAAGGCCAGGTTGGATGAGGCCTTGAGTAACCTGTGCTAGTGGGAGGTGTCCCTGCCTATGGCAGGGGGTTGGAACTACGTGATCCTTGAGGTCCCTTCCAACCTTACCATTCTATGATTCTATGAAATACTGGAACAGGATATCCAGAGATGTGGTTGGATCCCATCACAGGAGATGTTCAAGATCACATTTTACTGCCTGTACCAATATTTGTATTCATGGAATTAACCAGCTTGGAAAAGACCTTTGAGATCATCAAGTCCACTTGATGTGGCCCTGGGCAGCCTGATGTAGTTGGAGTTGTTCTACTGACTGCAGGGAGTTGGACAAGATGACCTTTGAGGGTCCCTTCCAACCTGATGCAATCTGTGAAACTAAAAGCCATGAGTTTGCCCTGACTGAAACTGGCATCCAGACAGCCACAAAGAAGTGTTTCTGGGTGTCTGAGGTCCCATTAGATATTAATCTGTGGTGAGCCTTCAACTGCAGTTGTTCAAACCACTCTCCAGAAGGTTACTTGGGTGGGATGTGGAAGCCCTGGTCCCCCCGTAGCAGACACTGATGGTGCAGGTCTGTTGCTATGGACACTGTGCCGCGTCCCTCCCTCGCGGCAGTTGGAGCCGGTGGAGCCTGAGCTGGCTGCTCGCCTGCTGCGGCTCCGCTTTGCTTCCGCTCCTGTTTTCACCCTCCTGACTCGCTCTGAGGAGCCCGAGTGCCACTAATCCTCACGATTAGGCAGGACTGTAAGTAGCTGGAAGCGTATCTGGGAGGATAAAAAGGAGGAAGTCCTCCGACAGGGATTAGGTTGAGGTACTCAGAGCCGTTGGGTATTGCTGTTCACAAACATCTGCCCTGCTTATGTCCCAATCGGGGTAATTGCAAAGAGCTGTAATGCTTGAAATAGAGCTGCGGGAATGCTCAAACGTCAGGTTTTATCCTGTGTCAGGTCTGGGGCTGAATTAAAGTGTCATCCTGTAGACAGGAGGTTGGGCTTGGGAAAGGCTCCAGGTCAGGAGAGGAGTTCACCTGCCCTAATTTTAAGCACTTGTCACTTAAAAACCTGCCCTGGGCTTGTGTCTGAAGGCACTTTGCAGTGCTCAGGAAAACAGCCTGCCAAGGGTAGATGAAGTGCCTGGTCCCGGGATGGTGCAGATCTTACCCTTGAGTTAAGAGCTTCTGGTCCTGGGATAGTGCAGCTCTTACACTGAGTTAAGAGCTCTGAGCTAAACGCTCAGATGACCTTGTTGAACTCCGGCACTTAAATGTCAAAGCAGAGACCCCCACCCCGGGCAGTTTTGCCCCGTTCCCATAGGAACAGACAGTTGGACCTGTCTGTTGGGCTGGGCTGTTTTGAATTTAACAGCCCTTGTCCACCGCTGGAGCTCAAGGGAAACCTGTGAATCTTGGGTTTGTTTTGGGTTTTTTTTGCTTTTAAATCAGGCAGGTTTGTTTCTAAATTAAAAATATTCAGGTTTAAAGGGCAGGAAAACACAGTTAATTTATGGTCAGTGTTTGGTTAATGACTACCACAGAGATAGTTGAGTAAGTGGGCCTGGGCAGCCCAAATAGCAGCATGGCTTTTAGAGGACTCTTCTAATGGAGTCCATTAGTTTGTCTGCCGGGACACAAAAGCAATAAGTCCCATTTTAAGTATTTTAAGGGCTTTACAGCATTTCTAGTGTAGAGTCTTGATGTTAGAGCAATAAAGAGGGACTTGGCCACAGCTGTTGCTGCTGCTCCCCCCTGCCTGGGTTGTACAGATTTGTCACTTGTGTGTGACTTTGTGCATCCCCTGGCATTTGTACTTCAGTGATGTGAAATCCTGGTACTCCTCATCTCCAAACCAAAGCTCCCAGAATCTTAGCAGGGAGCTTTAATTGGCAGAAAACCCTCCTGCAAATGAAATAACTGTGACAATTTACTGGGTTATCTTTTTGTCCTCAGCCAGCTTGAGGCTCTTGCTATTCACATTTACTGAAGTCTCCTGGGCAGTAAGCAAGTGTGGCATTTCCCCCTCATCTCTTAAAAGTGGTACTGCTCTGAGAACCCTTTGTGAAATGTAAAGCAACAGGCCTGATTATTCTGTGCCTTTTGTTTTGTTTTCACACCTTAGTTTTCTTTCTTTAAAAAATTAAAAGCTCAGTTGCAGAGCACAAAGATGGAAGAGAATGTGTCAGAGGAAGTCAGCACCATCCCGACAGCGGACCCTGAGCTTGTGAATACCTTAGAGTGGAAAGACGGCATTGGTACCTTGCCCGGTAGCGACCTACAAGTAAGAAATGGAGGGGCACACAACATGAGTGGCCACCACACCTTAGGCAGCACAGAAGACTGAGATCAGGGAACAATCCCTAAAAATATGTGGACTAGAGTAAAAATTAATAATGCTTCCAAATACTTAATGAGCAGGTGTCATGGAAATGGGACCAGGATCATTTTCCAGTGGTGCCCAGAGTAAGGGTAATGGGCACAAATGTGAACATAACACTTAAACATGAGGAGGAGCTTCTTTAATTTAAGAGTGGTGGAGCACTGGAACAGGCTGCCCAGAGAGGTGGTGGAGTCTCCATGTCTGGAGACATTCAAAACCTGCCTGGGTGTGTTCCTGTGTGACCTTCTTTAGGTGAACCTGCCTTGGCAGGGAAGTTGGACAATGGCCTCTGGAGGTCCCTTCCAACCCCTAACGTTCTACAACTCTCTGAATGTTTGTGACACATTCTGTGGTTCTGTGAAAAATTGTGATACATTCTGTAGTTTGCAAAGAAAAGTTGTGCAGGGAGAACACTTCAGTTTAACCACCTGGGTTGGTGTTACTACAGAGGTGGGGGAGTTGTAGTCATGTTTCTGAAAGCCTGGTGCAACTCCCTCTCTCCTCATTTCTTGCTCAATTGATTTCTGAAGGCAGGAAGCATTTGAAGTAATTGTTTTCTGCTAATAGAAGTTCTGGACCTGAGCTCCCTCAGTCTCAGCAATGTCACTGTAACACACTCAGCCACAATTATTTCAGCCTGGCATGAGAAAGACATTTTCCTGAAAGACAAATTTTGTCCATTTGTGGGACTGAGTCTTTAGGTTCTTTTCACATCAGTAGTTGCTTGCTTCAGCTTTTGACTGGTGTCTGTTATCTTCTGTATTCCTGATAGTGACAAATATGTAAATCAGGTCTGATGGTCACAAACAAGGTGTTCTGTGTGACAGGAGGGCAGGTGTCTGTTAACTGTTTCCCAAACTACCTTTGACTGTTAACTTCAGTTTGATTGCTCTTCTGATGGCTGAAAATGAATGCATCGGATTGCCCTTAGGGCTGCAAGAGTTCTGAATCTCAGGGCAGGGAAGGAAAGATCAATTCCAAGTGAAACAAATTGGAGCTGAAGGGATTTACGAGCTCTGGAAAATCAGATTGTTGGTATCCCAGCATGCATTCAGAATTGGGACCCTCACCTTCTGCCAGTCTTCCCCTTTCTCCCCTCCTCCTCCTCCCTTTGTGCAGTAAAGTCTTCTACACGGGCTGTCAGACTTGACTTAGGCTACAAGGGCAAAGCTTCTGCCAGCAAATGCCAAGAGAAAGTGGATGGCGTCACATGCTTGGGATGTTCTGAGATCAGTGGTTTCCACTCCCCTAAAACTAACACAGAATTGGGTCCTCTGACTTTTGAGGAGGTCCTTTGGATGGTTATTTTGTAGTGGCCTAACATTTGCCCTATGTTTAATCAGCAGCCCCAGAGGGGATCTGATCAATGCTCAGCAAGAGCTAAAGAATGGAAGGCAAGAGGATGGGGTCCTACTTTTATCAGTGGTGGCCAATGACAAGACAAGGGACAGTGAGCACAAACTGAAATCTAGGAGGTTCTATCTGAAGATGAGGAGAGACTTCTTCAGTGTGAGGGTGCTGGAGCCCTGGAGGAGGCTGCCCAGAGAGGTTGTGGAGTCTCCTTGTCTGGAGAGATTCCAGACCCTCCTGGCCATTGTGATCCTGTGCAAGCTGCTGTGGGTGCCCCTGCTTTAGCACGATGGTTAGACTGGATGATCTCCAGAGCTCCCTTCCAACTCTCACCATGCTGGAATTCTGCAAAGCAGCAGTAATGCTCCTTGGCAGAAATGACTTCACTTTTATTGATTCCTGGTAATAGTAGAGAATCACTGCAGCACCAGGTTATTTATTAGACTGTAAGATACTAAATAATAACAGGGAATTGTTTTATATTAGATGATCACATATAAGAGCACTAAATAGCAGGGTAAGCGAGTCTGGTAGAAATGTGTAGTTGGAGCATGATAACTGACTGCACAGGAGGTTGCTTCATTCTTAAGATGCCAAACAGGATTTTTTATTTTATTTTTTACCCCTGCAGAAATGCCAAAGAGTTATTTGGTACTTTATTTGTTTGTGGTTTTTTTGTTTTGCTTTTGCTATTGTATCCTTTTCTTTCCCCCATCTCTTCCTGCTGTATTGCAGTTCTTGTATGCACGATGAGGTATTTATCCTTTTGTTTTGTGCTGGTTTGAGGCTAATTGGAATATTTTAATGGAGAAAATTAGATGATAGGCTGTGAAAGGAAAACAGTGGTGATGTCTGCTTCACTCATAGGCTTGCTGAGATGTATAAGAACACAAAAATAGGTAAGACACACAGAGTCCCATCTCTGTCTCCCTAGCTGCTGGCTCGGTCTGGACCTCTCTGCTAACCTAACTAACCACTTCTAACCCTCCTGGCTGATCCTCCAAACTCATTTTATGCATAAGGAAAACCCCGGGGTAAGGTGGGGGGGGTAGAAAGAAGGTGGAAGGGTGGTTGGGAGCCCCTCCTGGGGACTCTGATTTCTGGGAGGGGGATTGTGTTTCTGTGTTACCTTTAACTTACATATTTCTGTAAATATTCATGTATATTGTGTATATATCTGCTTGTACATTGTGCTAAACTGTAAATAGAGTTTCAGTCCTTACCTTCCATGTGGCTGAGTCTAGTCAGGGTGATTTTACAAAGTGTGGAAGGGCAGGGAACTCCCAAACCATCACAATTCCTTTAAAGCAATTGTCAGGAACGGGCAGATAGTTTCTGGAGGGTTTGTGTGGCTTTCATCTTAGCAAACATGCTTTGTTGAACTCCTTGTAGAGGAAAGTGCAGCTCTGATAGTAACACAGTTCTGCCTTGCCAGAACTTGAGAATGAGAGATATGGCCTTGAAGAGTTTCAGGGTGAAGCTGGAGTTTGCTTCCAGGGATCAGACAGTGCTTGGGAACAAATCTCAGGCTGCTAATAGAGATGCTCCTTGGTTTTCTAATGCAAACTTCTGCTTCCTGAGGCCTGGGTGGTCTTCAGCAGTTGATGTGGCTGCAGGTACGACATCAGGTTGGCAGAGGAGGGAATAACTGCTGGCTGTCTCCACTGGTTTGGGCTGAATCAGAAGTGGTCATTGGTATGCAGGAGTGTCACTACCCTAGAGACTAATCCAGTGATGCAAAGTGACATTGGCACCCTTCCCCTCCTCCAGCTGCCAGCTCTGCTTCGCGCTCGCTCTGCTGCTTAATGGCACGTGGAGCTCTGGAGAAGCTCCTTCCACTGACCTTCTGCTCCTGATGCTGAGCTGTTCTCAGCCGTGGCAAGGAACCCCGGGGAGCTGCACCATTGTGCTGCTGCTCTGCTGGTGTATGAGGACAGTGGTAGGTTTCTTCTCTGAACTGGATGGTCTCCTGCAGGAAAGATCATTTCTCTGCCATGGATTGCTTCTCTTTGTGCTGAAGCAGAAATGATGCTCTGCTTCTTCAGAGCTGCAGAGGAAGAAGTGAGCTTTGTAGAAGCAAGTCCATCATCTCTGAAGCTTTAAGAAATACAGGCTTTGGATAAAAAGGGAAGAGGAGGGATAACATTTGAGATAAGGCTTTAATTGGGTGCTGGAGCCAGGAGCCTGAGCTCAGGAAGAGGCTCAGGGGTAGAGGAAAAAGGGGACTTCTCAATGTGGTGGGGAGCCTTGTGTCAGAGGTTAAGCAAAGGGCATTTGAGTGAACAGTTGAGGAAAGAGCTCAAACTAATCAAGTGTCATGCGTAAAAACTTTGGAGCAGAGCTTGTAAATGCAGCCCACTTTTGACTTGTCTCATTGTGGAGTTCAGGAGCTCTCTATTGTGAAGAGTAATGGAGATCAAGGAGTCAGTAATCTTTAGGTTCACCAGAAATGTGATTTATCATATTCTTCTGTTCTTTTTTTTGGGGTGCTTAGTTGACTTTGCAGATTGGGACTAACAAAAGATGCACATTGACACTCCATGGCACGCTTTAATGTTGTTGTCTGGACCAGTGAAGTCTACCTCCATAGCCTAACAAGTTCTTTAAGCTTAAAGGATGAGTCTCTTGTGGTCTGCCCCAGAACATTCCTTTTCCATAGCTACCAGTGGTGTGAAGCCTTGGCTATGTGTCTCCAGGGTTTTTTTCTTTTTCTCTTCTGCACCTGAACATGCTGATGGCCTGCAGCAGGAAGGTGATGTGTGTGCAGGGAGGGTAGGCAGGTCCTGCACTGGGGCAGAGCATGAAAGTGTCACTTACCCCAGCAGTGGACAGAGAGTTTCTTAAAGGTCAACACTTTGGGGAGCTGGGACTGGGAGGGAGCTTGGACACAGCTGCACTGGTACATGTTACCCACCTGTGCTGCCTGTGACATCTGTTAGGTGTATTTCTGTGCTGTTCAGGAATGGTTAGTTTGAACTTGGGACTGTCTTTGAGTCAGGTCCTCACTGTGTCTTTCACTGGTAAGTGCTGCTGTGCCAGGAGGAGCTCAGCAAATGAAGAGATACTCCTCAGTGTCTGCTCTTCTTCTGCCTGTCCTCACATTCCTCAGCTCCTCTGGGAAGTTCATTTCTCACCAGACTGTCAAGTGGCATTGAAGAAGGGTTGAGAACCACTTGGCCTCTTGCAGCTCCAGATGCTCTCTGTGTTGATGTAGCTCCAGCTGTCACTGTGCTCTGAGGGCGTTCCAGACCAGTCAGCACCAGCTGCAGGATGTGTTGGACAAGTTCTCCACTGGAACATGACCTTTCTGTCAGCAGCTGGGTGATTCCAGCTTGCTCTGAGGTTTATGGGGAGTTGCTGTATGGGCTAAGTGCAGTAAATGTAACTGTGATGACTTTGAACCATGAGGGCAGAGCTTTGGGATGTGCTGTTCTGCTGAGGGTGTTTGGTCTGCTTCACTCCTCCGAGCACTGAGGTTTGTAGGGGCAGCACATCCAGAGCAGCTAGAGTTAACATTGCTTTCCTTCCCTGACAACAAAATGAATCACTGGGTGTTTTGAGGGGCCCATTGGTGGCATTTTGAAAAGTTGTGCTGAGTGTTCCTGGCTTTTATTGTTACTTATTTTTAATGCTTTTCAATATTTATTCAGCCATTTCCTTTTGTCCCATACCTAGTTGCTCCTCAGGGAATTCTATTCCTTCCTGTCTCCCTTCCCAGCAGTTTTCCTACTGCTTACTTGCTTTCTTATCTTACCTGCAGTTCTGTTTAAATGACTTTGGACTGCTAGAACTCCTTACTGAAGAAGAAGCTGAAGCCAAAAGAGCTCTTTCAGTCTTCGCAGCAAATGCCAATTCCGAGAGCTTTGTTCCTGCTGCTGCCGACACTTCTGCTGCCCACAGCACTGCTTGGGAAGGTAGGACAGACAGTTTCTGAAACAGCTTCTAGAAACAGGTCTACATCATAAAGAGTATTTCAGTACCCTGGTGCTCCTCAGAGCAGCATGTGGAGTGAGTCACTGTCTTCTTTTGGATCTTTTAGGAGTGTTTAGAGTTAATGTAACCACTGCCTTGTCATAACAGTACCTGGCGCACTTGTTGTGCTCACTGTTGTGGAAGCTAAGTGTGGTTACAGAAATGAGCTGAGCAACTAGATGGTGTTTAAAGTCCCTTCCAGCAAAACCATTCTGTGAGTCTATGTTCAGCCTGGAGAAGAGAAGGCTCCAGGGAGACTTTAGAGCAGCCTTCTAATACCTGAAAGGGCCTACAAAAAAGCCGGGAAGGGGCTTTGTAGGAGGGCTTGTAATGACAGGACAAGGGGAAGTGGATTATAGCTTGAGGATGGGAAATTTAGATTGGAGGTTAAGAAGAAGTACTTTACAGAGAGGTTGGTGAGACACTGGCACAGGCTGCCCAGGGAGGTTGTGGCTGTTCCCTCCCTGGAGGTGTTCAAGGCCAGGGTGGATGAGGCCTTGAGCAACCTGTTCTAGTGGGAGGTGTCCCTGCTGATGTCAGAGGGATTGGACCTGAATGATCTTCAAGATGCCTTTCAGCCCAAACCATGAAATGATGAATCTATGAGTCAAGGGCTCCTTATACCACAGCCACATGCTGTCACACTTCACTGGAAGGCTTCTCTAAGGTATCCCTGGAGTCTTCCAGGCTGAACAGCCCCAAATCTTGTAACTCTCCCAACTGTCCCCATAAGGGAGGTGCTTCAGCATCTAGGAATAGGTTTCTCTGATATCTTGTGCCAAAAAAAATCTTTGCCTAAGGTGGTGGCAGGAGACTTGAGAATGAGCTTGATACACGCAGGCATCACAGGATGGCTGAAACTTGCTCTTGTCTTCAGCATCACCAGTGCATCCTGGTGCAGTAGTTGAAAGGGCATTAGCTCTTTGGATAAGGTGTTTGAATCCCTTGGCAAGGCAGAGCTACATTGCTGAGCTTTGCATCTTCATGAAGGGAATTTTTGATCTGAGAAGGGACTTGCATCCTGTTGCCTGTCTGGATGAGCATCTGCCAGTTGGCTTTCCCCAGGGTTTGGATGGGGCTATTTCTGATTCTGGGTAGGAAGACTTTGTACCTGTCTTCCCTGCTGGCTTTTGTCATCTCTAATTTCACTGTAAGCACTGCAGATTCACTTACAACTGCAGACATCCACTTATGCTCCTGCTGGCTCTGGATTGTTCTCCTTGTCTGCATCAGCTGAGGAGATATCAATCCGTCATGCAAAGAACCAACTCCTGTATGGTCACCTCAGCACTGAGAATTTCTCAAATTGTTTTAGTCCAGGTGTAGTCCATACTCTAAGAGACCTTCTGGCTCACTACAGCTCTGTGACAGGAGGTTGGAGCAAGGTGGTAGTTGGTCTCTTTTTCCTGGTAACGTATGATAGGATGAGATGAAATGGCCTCAGGTTGCACCAGGGGAGGTTTAGGTTGGACATCAGAAGAAGCTTCTTCACTAAAAGGGTTCTCAAAGACTGGAACAGGCTGCCCAGGGAGATACTTGAATCCCTGTCCCTGGAAGTGTTTCTAAGAGGCAGAGATGTGGTGCTGAGGGGACATTAGCACCAAACTTGGTAGAGTTGGAAAATGATTGGACTGGATGATCTTAAAGGCCTTTCCCAGCCAAAATGATTCTCTGATGGATCACTGTGACTTCCGAGCAGATCTCTTCCAGCACTTTTGCTTCTTTCAAGTTTTCCCTGTTTTGCCTTTTGCCTGCCTGGAATCATTGGTCCCTGGTGGCACAGGGTGAGGATAAAGTTGTGGTAGAAGCAGATGTGCATGCACCATGTGCAGAGGCAGCCTGTCTGCCCAATTCCAGCCAGGACCATCTGACATCCATAACAGACTACAGGGAGCAATCAGAGATGAATGAAAAATTTCAGTGTCTCAGCAGAGTGAGTAAAATGCTGGGAAGGAGAGGATGGAAATGGCTTTAAACAAGAAGCAAAGTGACTCAGAGCTCAGCGTTCTGCATGGTGTGGTGTGTGTGCTTGCCTTTTGAAGTGTTTAATGGTGCATTCAAAACAGAATTGGTCAAACCAGTGCATGCAGACAATGCTAGCAAAGGCTGAGTAGAAGAACTTACATTTAGCACCTTTTGCATGGCAGGTTACTTGAGCAAAGTGTGCATCAGGGTGGTGTAAATGCCTGGGGATGAAACCAGAGCAAATGTGTTGTGCTAAAATATTAGCCATAAATTAATTTGCATTAGGATGTACTCAAATTACAGAGGAAAGCAAACATAACTGATAAGTTGGAGTTATTCCTCACATTTTCATGCTTGCTTTCAGATGAAAAATAGGTATATATATTCCTTGCTATATAGAAATGATTATTTCTCTTCTCTCATCAATAATGTGCTGGGTTTAGGAAGGATTTTCCTATGTGCAAAGTATCTATAAAGGCAGAAATTTTAAGTATAACCAACTGTATTAAAGGTATCTAAACAGATGGGGTCTTTTGAAATGTCTCTTTCAAGTCAGAGGGTTACTGGGAATAAAGAAGTAGAAAAAGATTTTTAGCCATGTCCTGCTTTTAGTCTTGAGATCATCTCCTCCTTTACTACTCTGACAGGGGCAGGGCTTCTCCAACATTAAAATATTAGAGATAAAAGGGGTCTTTCTTTAACAAGGTGCTAGCACACAGGTAATAATTACTTCCCTCACAATGGGATCCTGAGAATCACTTTGTGAAAGTTTGTAAAGGACTTTGACAGAATTAATTGCATGAAAGGTGTTTTAACAGTTTCATTTCATACTTGTATTTTCCTTTCCTTCTGCAGAGCCCATACAAGAAGAGCAGCCCTACTGCAGTTACCAAGTCAATGAGCAAATGGATTCCTTTCAGAATGGGAAGTTCAGTACTCAGACAGGCTCCCAGCAGCACAGGGACAGGTAAAGAACGTCCTGAATCTTCCTGGTCTGTGTTTAAAAACGTTTAAAGAGAACATTGTGTTAGAGAAAAGTGTTGCTGTGAGTAGAATGAAATCCTCAGAGCACATTAGCCTTGTGTGCCTAAGGCAGAGCCACTTGCACAGCTCTGCTGGTGACACAGAATCCCAACATGATGGGATTAGAAGGGACCTCTGGAGAGCATCCAGTCCAAATCTTGACAATGCAGGGACACGCACAGCAGCTTGCCCAGGATCATGATGGCCAGCTGGATTTGGAATCTCTTCAGAGTAGGAGACTCCAAAACCTCTCTGGGCAGCCTGCTCCAGGACTTCAGCACCCTCATACCAAACAGGTTTCTTCTTATGGTCAGATGGAACCTCCTAGGTTCTAGTTTGGAGCTCATTGCTCCTTGTCCTGTCACTGGGCACCACTGCAAGATTCTAACCCCATTCTGTTGCCTCCCACCCTTTAGTTCTTGCTGAGCATTGATCAGATGCCCTCTCAGGCTGCTCTTCTCCATGCTCAACAGCCCCAGGGCTCTCAGATTTTCTTCCTCACCGAGATGCTCCAGGCCCCTCACCATCTTTGTAGCCTCTCGTGGACCCTCTCCAGTAGATCTTTGTCCCTGTTGAACTGGAGTGACCTTCCTGTCACTCATGACGCTCCCATGCTTGACCAGAGGAAGTCTTCTTTTGAGACTTCCATCCTCATTCCCCTTCCCAGCCTGAGGCAATGTCTCAGTTCCCTATTCCTGCAAATCAAGATGATGTCTTAAGTTCCTCTAGAGTTGTAAAAAGGCAAAATTAAAATCCCTTCCAAGCTGCTCTGGTCATGAGAGCTGTGTTGGTACTTTAGAGTACTTTGAAAAGATACACATCTGGCAAGTCCTGCAGACACAATTCACTTCTCTAAGTTCTCAGCCCAGGCCCCCTCATTCCTCTAAAGAGGTACAGAGGTGCTAAAATGCCAGAGGAGTGTTGCTGCACTTTTAATTTGATTTTGTTTTCAATTTTGGATGTTTAGTGATACCAGAGACTCAGCAGATGATTGCAGAAACAAGGGAAGTGGCAGAAATGCTAATCCCAGCAGTGGCTGTCAGGTGATTGAGGGTGACAGACCTGCTAAACGTGTGAGAAAGAAGAGAAAGCTGCCTCTGGAGTCTGAGGATGAGGAAAATGCAGATGATGATGATGAGGTAAATAAGGCTGCATGTGTTTTCTTCAGTGAACAGTGGGGAGCAGAGAACATTCTGTGGCTCAGATTTCACTGTGCGATGCTGAAGGAGGTTGTTTTGTGCCTATGAGATGGGTCTGGGTCTGATCCCAATTACACCAGTCATGGGAATATCTGTGCTGAGATCTGAGGGGTCTTGAGGGTGGATAACTGATTTGAAGCCAAGGTTTCAGACTAGCTGTAGAGGTGTAATTATAGCCCTGTGCACCAGGTGTGTTTCACAGCTGTAAACACACATCCTCCAAAAGACTTGATCTGACTACAACTGAGCACTGATAGGTGCTGCTGACGATCAGTGCCAGGCCACAGAGTTTGATTGGTGTTGATGAAGTACCTGCATATGCACTCACTGCTCTGCTGGATCCTGTGCTGATGGTGGGTGAACAGAAGGACCTTAGACCTGCCCTGAGCTTTACTTGACTTCCTTTAGGCATCTTCCTCCCTTTTAAGGGCCCATTTTTGTGTGAGGCGAGGCTCTGCTACCGTGCACAGAGCATCTTGGGCCTGAGCTGATTTATTGAATCCAGTATTGCAGTGCAGAGGCACAAGACACTGGGGTGGGTGTTGGTTGGCAGTGCAAGCTGAAATTTCTGATCTCACAAGCACTTCAACTCATTTTGTTGCTCACCTTCTCCCCATGGTGTGGACATTTTAATGTCCATATGTTTTCAGACAAACTTGCATTCTGCCTCTTCCCTACTTCTCCTCCTCCTCATTTGAAACTGCCCCCTGTCTCTGCTGGGACACACTTGGCAGGCAGCTTTGCATTGCAGATTTTACCCCTTTTTTGGTTTGCTGTGGGAAATGACAATCCTGGGTGAACTAAACATGAGTTTGTGAATCACATCAAAGAAATGTGGCAATCTGGCTTGAGCGTGGCACAGGGAGCCCCCACTTTCTGGGCTGTTCAGCTATGACAGTAGTTACTCAAAGCTTCTGCTTCCTTCAGGGTTTCATGATGGTTGGACCTCTTAAAGGTCAATCAAAATGATTCTGTAAGTTACTTTATTTTCTATATCCATTCCCTGGTATAGTTGGACATGAGACCCTCTGAAGGGAGAAGGAAGATGAAGCATTACAGTGAGGTTGCTGATAAGAGCAATAAATCCTGCATTGCAGAAAGCAACTCCTGTGTATTGAAATGGAGATCTGGGGCCATGCTGCTCTTCAGCAGCCACAGTTAGATGATCTTTTAGTAGAATACATTAAATAATTTGTAAAAACACTCTGGGCTACTGCAGGATTAAAGTTATATATGTGAGGTACCCTCCTAATGTGCACGCAGGGTTACTCAGAAGAGAATAATGCTGCCTCATAGTCCTGTGAGTTCCATGTAACATCCTTATTGTACCTGCATTGTGAGATGATCAAAGAGGGAGGAAAAAAAAAAAACAAAACCAATCTTGCTAAACTCTTTTTTAACGTATCTGTGTCTAGGAGAAGAATAAATCAAATAATAAGAAAAGCTGCAGAAACAGTAAGCCAATAAAACAAGGTGAGCTAAGCTCATAGTCTCTTTTCTTTAATGTTTATAGAGTTACTCTTTTTTTCTGGTTGGGGTTTTTTTTTTTTGGTT